>JAJGBQ010000005.1:4200000-4355980 GCA_022457065.1 Curvularia sp. ZM96 | reverse complement strand
GCTAAGGTTAATTGCGTCCTGTTACGAGAACTCATCAGCACCTCTAACCCTAACCCTAACCCTAACCCTAACCCTAACCCTAACCCTAACCCTAACCCTAACCCTAACCCTAACCCTAACCCTAACCCTAACCCTAACCCTAACCCTAACCCTAACCCTAACCCTAACCCTAACCCTAACCCTAACCCTAACCCTAACCCTAACCCTAACCCTAACCACACAGCGGTTCGGGCCGGGTTGATGTTCATCTCTTTTCTTTCTTGCTTGCTTTCTTTCTTCTCTCCCTCCCTTTCCTTCTTGCACGCGTTCTACTCCCCGTTCTATCCTTGCCCGTAACGCCTTGCCCTACCCTTTTCTCTTTCTTCTCCTTCACCCCCTCCCTGTTTACGTAATCTCTTCCTAAATACGGTAACCCTAACCCTCGCGTAAATATACCTCCCTAACCCTGCCTTAACTCTATTTACCTATAAACAAAACACAACGCCGTCCTACCCGCCTTACCCTTTCTTATTTTCTTTCTTCTACTCCTTATATTCTTGCTACTATCTCTTCTTCACTCTTCCTCTTCTTCTAGCTTACCTAACTACCTCTTCTCTCTCACCCTCTCTTTAAATACTAGCTCCCTAACCCTCGCTCAAATCCAGCTCCCTAACCCTCTCTTCACTTCGTCAACCCACAAACTAAACATAAAGCTATTCCCGCCCGCGTTTTGCTATCTTATTTCGCTTCTTTAACTAACTCTAGCCGCCCCTTGCCCTTACCCCTAACCACTTCTCTCTCTCCCCTCTTCTCAAACACCATAACCCTAACCCTTGCTCAAACCTACCTCTCTAATTATATCTTAACTCCGTCAACCTACAAACTAAACACAAAGCCATTCCCGCCCGCGTTTTGCTATCGTATCTATCTTCTTTTACTCGTTCTAACTGCACTCCTACCCTAACGGGCAACGCCTTTTCCTTTTGCTTCTCTAATCTCTTTTCTCCTACCTTCCCCCTCTTTCCCTTACTCTTAATTCTAGTAAATCTGCTCAACTTTCTAATTCTATACTACAAACTGCTAAGCTCTACATATGCCCCTCTCCTTATTCTCTTTTACCTCTCTCTTCTTAGCAAATCTTAATTCTTTACATCTATTTACTATGATTTCTATCTACTTGCAATAATTGATATCCTTTTGCTACTCTTTATATCTACTCTACTACCTTAGCTCTATATATCTTTCCTAAATCTTCTCTTCTATCTTGTCTCATCAACGCGCTCGGCCCGGGTCTCTATCTTCTTCTTTTTCTTCTTTCTTCTCTTTTCTCTCTTGACTCTACCATCTCTCTCTAAATACGATAACCCTAACCCTATCTTGACTTCGTCAACCCGCAAACTAAACACAAAGCCGTTCCCGCCCGCGTTTTGCTATCTTATCTATCTTCTTTCACTCGTTCCGCCGGCGGTTCTGCCCTAACGGGTAACGCGTTTTCCCTCTACCCTTTCCATATTACTCTCTGTTTATAATCTATCCACAAATCACACTCAATTACATCAATTTTTGCAAATTTGCTACGATTTTATCCAAATCGTCTACAAAATCTGCAAAATAGTACTTTTAAACTACTTTTTGTAGCTTCCAAGTCTTTTCTTTCTTTTGTAAAATAATAATCTTTCTATCCAAATACACTCGTCTACCCGCCAAATTACATAGCTTAACCTATTCTATCTTTCGCCCTCCCCTGATAGCTACCCTCTTCTCTTCTTAAAAACCGGAATTGTAACTCTATATTCCTTAAATCATAATAATAATAAAAGCCTTTTTCTTTCTATACTTAAATATCCTCACTTTCGCTTCTACCGTCCCAAAAACTCACGATTCTCCCCCAAATACCAGAACCCTAACCCTGCTACTTGCTCTTCCAGTCTGTGAATATCGGCTATTTACCCTTCTATTCTGTTAATATCTACAATTTATCTTTCTATTCCCTTACTACTTTCTATCTATAACCACAACTCAGCTCAAAATTATATTCCCATCTACTATCTTCTATTTTCTCTTTCCCATCTTTTCTATACCACGTAACCTCTCTTTTTACTCTTTTTACCTTTCTTTTCTTCTCTTCTCTTAATCTATTCCCCCCCGCTTACGTAACCTACTCTCGCTCCAAATACTAGCATTCTTATTCTATCTCAATCTATTAAGCTATAAACTAAACACAAAGCGGTTCGGGTCCGGGTGTTACTATCTTCTTTTCTATCAATTGCTTCTTCTTTCTGCAGTTTTGCTTGAACGGGCAACTAGTTCTTTCTTCTACGTACTCTCTACCTTCTGACTTGACAGTCCGAGCCCCTCCAAGTCAGCTCCCTCACTATCTCTAAATATTAGCCCCCTAACTCTCTATCTACCTTCTTCTATTACGCTCTGCATTTTGCCCAAGTCTTTCTCTATATACGCTTCTATTACGCTCCGCGTTCTGCCCAAGTCTATACTCAAAACCTCTTCTCTCTCTAATCTCTCTATATCTCTCTACTCTTGTGACACCGACGGCTTAGCTCCGCATATCTCTCTACTTCTGTGACACCGACGGCTTAGCTCCGCATATCTCTCTACTTCTGTGACACCGACGGCTTAGCTCCGCATATATCTCTCTATCTCTCTTCTTCCACTCTCTATAGCTTATCTACCCTAAATCTTAAGTATTAGTTGAATCCCTACTACCATTGCATTCGTCAACACCTGCCCCCATACCTCACATCTATGCCGTTTTTCTACCTTGTTTGTACTGTACTTACTGTTGCTACTACTGACCCTAGCTTCGCGCTTACATTCTATCTTGTGACACCTGACGGGTTCGGGCCGGGGTTTTCTCTCTCTTCTTTTTCATCTCCTCTTTCACTCCCTAGCTTACGTAATCACCTCGCTTCTTTTACTCGTTCCGACGGCGGCTCTATGCTTGAGCTTGAATGGGGCCTCTCTTGTACGCCTTAGTAGTCGCCTTCTCTCTCTATCTTCTACCCAAGTCTCCCTACTCCTCTAACACGGTAACCCTAACCCTGTCCTTGCTTAGTCCATTGACAAAGTAAACACAAAGCGCTTTGGGCCTGCGTTTCGCTATCTTCTTTTCTTCTCTTCTCTTCTTCTACTACCTGTATCTCTCTTCTTACTTACCCTCTACTTACATCATCCCCCCTATTCCTTAAACACGGTAACCCTAACCCTTCTATAAATCTAGCTCCCTAACCCTATCCTTACTTAATCTATCGACAAAGTAAACACAAAGCCGTTCGCGCCCGGGTTTCGCCATCTTCTTTTCTTTTCTTACCTTCTTCTACTTTCTCTCCTATCCCTGCCTCTATCTCTCTTCTTACTTAGATAAGCCATCTTATCTTCTGTTACGCTCCGCGTTCTGTATAAGTCCTCTCCTTATCCGCCTTACCTAACCCCTTAGCCTTTAGCCCATATCTCTCTCTCTTTCTTCTCTTCCTCTCCTACTCTATAACACCTAAGCGGTTAGCGGTTAGCGGTTACACCTTTCTTTTATTTGCTCTTCTTCTCTCCACTCTCTCTCTCCCTGAATACCATCTATCTAGCTCTATCTGAACTCCCGTCTAGCCACAAACTAAACACAAAGCGGTTCGGGCCCGGGTTTTGCTATCTTATTTCTCTTCTTGAACTCATTCCGCCCGCCCCTTCCCCTTCCCCCCAACTACCTATCTAACCTCTCTCCTCTCCTACTAAATCTAGCAACGCCAACTCTATCTTGACTTCGTCAACCCACAAACTAAACACAAAGCGGTTCGGGCCCGGGTTTTATTATTATATTTCTCTTCTACTACTTCTCTCTCCTCCTCTCTACTTATCTACTCCCTCTTCTCTCTAAATACTATAACCCTAACCCTTACTTAAACCTAGCTCCCTAACCATGTCTTGACTCCGTCAACCCACAAACTAAACACAAAGCGGTTCGGGCCCGCGTTTTGCTATCTTATCTATCTTCTTGTACTCGTTCTAGCGACCGCTCTATTCTTACGGGTAACGGGTTCCCCCTAGTCTTACTAAATCTCTCTCTAAATACCACCTCCCTAACCTAGTCTCCATTCTCTCTATCTTGCTTTTCCTGCTCTTACTCTCTTCCCTTTCCTGCTCTTACTCTCTTCCCCTTAAGTACGTAGTCTACTTCTGACTTCAAGTCCCGCGCCCCACCATGTCAGATTACTTATCTTGTCGCCTCTTTTACCCTCTACCTTCTATCAACGCCTCTCTCTTAGCTGTTAACGGGTATATGTTTCTTTCTTTCTTTCTATGCTACCTAAGTCTACTTACTATTACTCTACAGCGCCATCACCCTCTACAAGCTTCAGCACTAGTCGGATCCCTACCACCATTGCGTTCGTAAACACCTGCCCCCACACCTCTTCTCTACTCCTCCTACCAAGCCATGCTGCATATGCATCGTCTCCCATCTCTCCAAATCCTGCCTCTCGAATCGTCTGAATCCCAACCCGTGTCAACCGCGCTGCATATGCTAGCGGTATCACTACGTTCGGCCACTGACACCGATTCTCCATCCCCTCCCCTGTTGCGCAGTACTTCTGACTTACCCAGCACCGCCGACAGTTATTTTTAACGGTCCGATCTAAAATCTTCTTCCGGAACTTGTCAGCATCCGCCCCGGACGCCCTCTCCCACGCCGAGCACCCCAGCACCCAGTGCTTCTTCCACTGCTCTTCCTCCTTTGTCACAAACTGCTGCCCTACTACCCAGCAGATCGCACACCCACCCCGCAGCTCCGTAAACATTTCCTCTACTACCGCCCACTCTTGTGCCCAACGCTCGTGCTCCCCAAGCCACACGTCTTCTCCCTCCCCACACCGGTCACACCGCACCGCATCGATATCCCTACACCCTACCCCTTGCCCGTCTAAGTACGAGCTCATTAGCTCCCGACGGCACCCACTCCCAATTAAAAACGTCCCCATTGCCTGCACGTCAATATCACCGCTCTCCTGCTCCATTCGCTTCTCCACCTCTCCATGTTCCACCACCACTACCACCTCAAACGCCTCTCCACCGCGCCCGCCACGCCCGCTCGCCTGCGCAAAGTCCGTCATGCTCCACGGCATCCCCACATGCAAGATGTACACAATCCCCGCGTAGTCCACTCCCGTCCCTAGTGCCGACGTAGCCACAATTAGCCCTCCTTGCTCTACCCACTCCTCTAGCCGCTCCCCTCGCTCCTCCACATCAGCGTGATAGTACCCACAGCCAATCTCCTCAGCCATTCGCTCACACTGCCCCTTGCTGAGACAGTACACTACCCCTTTCTGCCTAGACTGCCGCAGCTTCTCCGCCCACCGCTTGCACACCACCAACGCTGTGTCTTCTAGTGCCTTGCGTTGACACCACGACACAAAGTATCGAGCGTTCGGCCGCGTTGTGCTTGCCCGGATATACGTCGCGTTACGCACCAGCATACTTGCCTCTAGCTCCCCCTCCTGCACCGGCGGCAGCGTTGCTGTCAGCAATACCATCGGGCACCCAAGCAGCCGCAAGTTCTTCACCTTGAGCAGATTGTCCCGCCAGTGCCGTGCGGTAAACACCAAATGACACTCGTCCACTACTACCCGCTGCAGCAGTCCCTTGTCCTTCATCAGCCGAGCATACCCTAAAAAGTTGCCGTTGCTAGTCGTGTCGCCTGCTACGTCTGCGCTGACCACAACCACAGACGCCGGGTTGTTCTCGCCATGCTTCCACTCCATACAGTCAACCCCACACCTACCAATTCGGCTAACCAAGTCCTCGATCAATGCCCGGTACGGCACCACCACGACTGTCACCCCGTTCTCCTCAATGCATGCCGGCAGCGTGAACAGCAAGCTCTTGCCCCCTCCTGTTAGAAGCACTACCACCAGCGGCGTCTGCTTATCCAACACGGCGTACAAAGCCTGCTCCTGTTCCATTGAACGGAACCCAACATCCTGCTTCCCCAGCACCTGCTGCAGTGCCCTCTGTACAGCGGCAGCTCGCGCGTCTTCCACCTGAACGGCCTTCTCTTTCGGGAGTATCGGCAACCCTGAGATACTCTCTCGCATCCGCCTTTTCCGCCTTCTCCTGCCCTCCTCGGCTGCTTCAGCCTGTCCATCTACGCCTAAAAAGCGGTGCCAAGCAGTACTCAGCGCCCGGAACGCGTCAATCGACCGCGTGCTGAGATGCTTGACAATGTCAATCGAGACGCTGTAGTTGCCCACGCCCATGACCGTCGATCGTGCGTTCTGCAGCTCAATCAAGTCTTCCTCGTCTTCATCCACCTCGGCTTCATCAATCTCGCCAATCTCGTCCTGATACCCCTTGCCAAACGACTCCCCTACCATGACTCGCCCAATCCCCACAGCCGTATGACGGTAGTCTAGCGTGTGCAGCTCTACACCCAGCCGTTTGCCTGTCTCGCGTCTTAGCACCCTCGTCAGTCGATCCGTATTCCATGCCCCTGCTCATTACTCCACACGTAGTCGTCTAAGCCACCTCCCAGCACGCTCACCAGCAGAAATTCTCGGAACGGCTGCAAGTAGCTCAAGTACAGCGCCATAATCTGCCCTAGCCGCGGCGGCAAAAAGCGCGGCACTACCTTCGGCTTGTCCCATTGAGATTGTGACTTGTGATAGCGCACAACAGTCATCACAGCACCATCCATGACAAAGACGTTGCGGTCCTGCAGCAGCCCGTTGCGGTGCCGCATCGTCACAATCTCAGAACCTCGCGCCGGCTGTCCAGACACAATGTGTACACAGCCTAGCATCAGCTCCAAGAAGCGGTCCATCTGCCGCAGATACGCCCGCACCTTTTTGCTTTTCCACCGGCCGTCAGAAGTCTGCAGTCGCATACCGCCCACTGTGCTCCGTGCTCTTGTTAGCATCCACGCCAGCCCATCTAACAGACGGTTGCCGGGAGTCGTGACAAACGACTTGCCCCGGGTTGTGAATGTAATGTCGTCTTGAATCTTTGCAAGATCAATGAAAAACCGTTCAGCAGTATTATCCACCCAGCACAGCTGCCAAAACTTGTCTTCTAGCTCAGCTTCCATGCTCTGAGCCATGATGCGGAAACGCTCAATCACAATCGGCCGGCCGCTAAGATAAAAGATCTTCTTGTCGGGCGACCAGTACGCGTTGCCAGCATTGCCTTCATTCAGCGCTGCATGCTTGCCATACGCAAGTAGACTGATCATAGCACTCATCGGGCTGAATGAGCCGTCTGCCAGATACTTCTTGCGCACATCTAAGAACTGCTCCCGGTCCTCTTCAGTCTGATCCTCGCGCTCAGCTGTGGGCAATATCTTTTCGACTGCTAGTACACGAACGCAGTAGATAACCCCAGCGAGCATGTACGAGAAATTCTTTGCCGTGCGCAAGCGGTTTGTCCGTGTGTCTATGCCTAGCACAGCCAGATACTGCACCAACCCACTCGAAAACTCATCTGTGCCATAGCCTGTGAGAAGAAACGAAGCCAGCGAGTCGAGCAGCGCCTCCATCTGCGCAGCTGTGTTGCTGTCGCCTAGCGAAAGCCACAGCTGTATAGCCAGCGCCTTCTGATCATCCTTCCACTTGAACAGCTCACGGGCATCCTTCATCTTGTCAGCGGGCACAGCTCTGCGCGGCTGTCTCTGCACTACTACCACGTCATTGTTGCTGTCAACCGTGCCCTCCATGTCGCTGTCGTTGTACTCGCTCTCCATGCTAGTACCCCCATCGCTTGCACTGTCTACCTCAACAGCTCCATCACTCTGTGCCAGATATTGATCGATCCGACTCTCTTCATCGGCAACAATGCGAAGATAAAAGCAGACAAATCGGACTATATAGCTAGCGTACACTGCCTGACTCTCGGGGTTCTGCAGTCGGGCCAGCGGCCGCTGATCAACAACAGTCTGCTGCGCACTGCGAAGCCAGCGCCGCGTCTCCTGCGGCAGTGTTGCCAAGCCACGAACAGATCTCTCAATCAATTCTTCTGTCAACTTTGCAGCCTGCTGCAGCTTTGCTTCGTTGCGGTCGGGCAAGCGGGCTTGATAGCCTAGATGAGCGAGATTTCGGCCCTCCAGAAACGTCAACCACCCAGTCCTCTTAAACCAGCCTGTTTTATCAATCTTTGCAGTCTCTGCCATAACTTGCATGTCCTCTTCTAGCTCTTTTCGCACCTTCTGCCATGCGTTGAGTTGTTGTTGAACAACCTGATTTTGATCTAATTTTTCTCCATTTTCCCCAACACCCAAATCAACCAAAAAATATTTCTGCAGCCCACCACTTCTGAAAAACGTCTGAACTTTGACAGAATCAAAGAGCGCACTTTTCTCTCCCTTCCATGCTTGCTGGTGATTTTTTTTCAGATGCATGCGCAAGATATTAATGTTGATAGTGAGAAATTCGCAGCTCTTGCAGCTAAATCCATCCAGCGGCGTCCCTAGCTCTTCAACTGGCTCAGCCGGCTGCTCGGGAAGATCAATGTTCTTTGGATCTTTTCTCTCATAGTGCGCAAAGTGCTGTATAATCTCTTCTCGCACGTTCACGGGTGTTTTGTGCTGCTCTAACAGATGTCTGTCTAGATTTACCACGCCGCTGCAGTGCTGCTTGCAAACTAGCACACCAAAGTCAGCCAGAAAGCAGAAAATATCGTCGCAGTTGTCTACCGAGACGACCGTCGTGCTGCGCGTGCGCGGGCTGCCGTTGCTACTCTCTGCGGCCTGTGATGCGGGCACGCGACTATGCCAGATGGGTAGCTCCATAAGACGCTTATATTTATAGTCCAAGTCTTAGTAGATAAAAAATTCACGTAGTTATATGCAAACAAACTCAACACTTAGAATGAGTATTATTAAGAGAGTAGTGCGAGTACATTAGTGCTAATTTGCGTGTTTGTTGTTATGCTGATACAACCAGTTGTCAGACGTTACCCCGGTTCTCCCAGCAACGCTGTTGCTGGGGCCAAGCTCTTATCTAAATCTCACAGCGACTCTGTATAGTAGCTGCGCGATACTAGCTACTATTAAGAAGACTAGAAAAGTCTTTCTTGGTAACTCTATATGCTGCCACGACGTAGCCCTAAACTTGGGGTTAGCTTGGGGTTAAGCCCTAACCCTAGCCCTAACCCTATGTGCAGCAACTACCCTGTATACTTGTTTATACGAAGCTGCGAGTTTCGCACTACTATCAGAGAAACTAAAAAAGACTCTCTTAGTCACTGCATATACTATGACATCCTCTGGGGCCCATATCCAAATGCACTTGGGGTTAAGTGAGCCCTAACGCTAAGCCTATTCAAGCGCGATTCGGGGGTGTCAAATTTCGCGATTCGGGGGTGATCAGATCGCTTAATGCGGTATACAACCCTAACGCTAAGCCTATTTCGTTACGATTCAGGCCTAAATCGCCACCTCATATTGGTTAGGCCTAAATCGCCACCTCATATTGGTTAGGGTTAAGTTAAGTCTAACGCTAAGCCTATTTTGGCGCGATCCTAGAGGGTTAAAATCCGTAATTTAGAGGTGCTAAATAGGCCTAATATAGCATAGAACCCTAACGCTAAGCCTATTTTAGCACGATTTAGAGAGTGAATCGCGCCTTATATTAGTTAGGTTCTACCTCTAGCTCTAACTACAGCTCTAGCTTAGGCTCTATCTCTAGCTTAGGCTCTGCCTCTAGCTTAGGCTTAGACTATAGCTCTAGCTATAAATCTACCTTAATTTATAGCCTAATTATTTATAAAGTAGTAGATAGCGTACCTAGAGATATAAGTACGTAGTAGAGAAATTTAGAAAATACGTAAGATATAGAGATAAGACGTTAAGTCTAGAGTATATTAGTTTAGCGTAATTATTTATTCTACTTATAATATTAACGTTTAAAAGCTTTATTAGCTTCTTTAGAAGTAGTATACTTTCTTAGACGACTACGTAGTATTATACTAGTAGTAAGTAATAATAATATAGAGTAAAGAAGAATTAAAAATAAGTAATTTAAAGCTTTTAAGTAGACTTAGCGTAAAAATAAGTTATAAATATAGTTTAGTATAAAGAAAAGATATTATATAAAAGTAAATTAAGTCTAGCGTAAAAAAAATTATTACGTATAATTAGTTATAGCTTAGTACAAAGAATAATTCTAATAGAGTATAGTAACTTTCTTTTCTCTCTTACTAAAATTATATTAAGTACTCTCTTCTTTATACTCTAACTCTATAACTAGAGTAGCTATAGGAAAATAAAAAGTAGTATTAGAATCGTCTTGTCTTACTCTATCTTTTAAGGTATTAAAATTAATTTTTTTAATCTTAAGCTTAGTCTAATCTTTGCCTTATTTTTAACTCTTAATTAAGACAGGTTATTACTAAAGAAGTGTTTTATAAATTGTTAAACAATGTACACTAAAGTTTTTAAAATAACAGATAGGTATATAAAGTAACCACGAACTGCGATAAGAATATAGCGGGATAAGTTAGAGCAGCAACTAAAATCGATAGTACTGCTATCAAGAGCGATGGTTAACAATGACCGAGTAAAGTCTGAAGTGTAAGCTTGACAGAAGAGCTTGACAGAGTTGAACACCATTCACGTAACCTTATATTCGCATCTAACATCCTTTGCAACTACGTCAACTAAGTCAATCAAGCACAGAAAGCAGACTTTCTTTTTATAGTTTTTTTCCCAAGCTAAGCTAGACCTAGCGTTAAAGCAAGAGGGACCCATCGAGATTGTCACGTGTTAAGTATATTACTCAGATAAGTGCCTAAGAAGCTTTAGGACGGAAATTCCTGTAATAGACCCGCAAATCAAAGAGAGTCAAGGAGGTCGTGATTCAACAACTCGACCTGCGCCGCATACGTTGTTGGTGAAGGATGCCCAGGAAGACGTCTTGGTGCTAGCTTTCCCCTAGCGATGGGAGAGTTGTGACTGATTCTTTGACCAGTACGAGTAACACTTCGAGTGCGGTTAGTCAAGGTCCGCGCCTTTGGTTTAGCTTTGTTCACCCTCGTTCTTCCGTGTGCAACCTGAAATTCCGTGATCGAATCTGCGAGAGTTTCCCGGTCTGGAATCTTGACCTTGGGAGCGTAGCCATATTGCACCCCTCCACACTCCCAGACCAAGCTCTGCTCAGTGCGCGTAAACGCTCTGATCATAGACACGGCCTCGCGCTTGGAAGGATCATCTGCTAAAATCTCCAAAATGCCCATCGAAAGTGTACATTCCTTAATAGCCAAAGCCAAGGGGCCATATCGTAAAGAGGTAGGCCAGCTCAAAATGAGATTGGAAGCAATGGTGAGCAGATTCGCGACTGCTGTCGTCAATCCCCTGTTGCAAACATGAGTGAGATAGTGTAGACAAATATCATGTAATGTCTGGTTCCACAGCAAATGACCGCGCTGCTCCATAAGTGGTGGGTAAACACTCTTCTCGAATATATCAAGACGATGTAACCACTTCTCCTCTGGAATGGTCGAAAGGGCAAACTCGAGAAGAGGCTTTCGGTCGAGGTATTCGGCCATAGCTATGGCTGGCTCGTGGAAAGCCGAACCTGATTCTTTCTTGGCGGGAATTGGGCAGTAATTTGACTGGTGTACGGGAAGAACAAGCTGCACGTATCGTTCCAGAGAGCCGCGTACAAGTAAGGCAGCTTCCTGTTCGGAAAAGGACAGCGGTCCAGATGCTCGCGCATCCTGAAGAAAGTCTTTCACGGTGCGATGCAGGAGCTGTATCGTGAACCGCGGACTGACCTCGGTATTCTCGCTGAAACGGAAGTTCTGGTCATGCTTTTGGGGAACTATGATCTCGACGAATGGCCCACACCTAACTCGGAGTTGTCGATAGAATCCGATCCAAGACTTGGCCCTTATACCAAGCTGACCACGAACCATTGGGTCCTCGTTGTAAAGGCCCAGTTCTGGTTCAATATCTGGTGGGATAGACATTGCTTCGTAGAGCTCTTCGAGTGCAAGAGGCCGAATGGCACTCGCACCTACAACCCACATCAGTGCCATTCTCGTCTTCTCTAGGCCTTCTGGATAGCGTCTCTCCAGGTCGCGCAAAATGAGGATGTAAAAGTTTGCCAAGTCCATCGGCAAGGAACGCAGATCCGCTTCTAGGTCTTGTGTATTGTAGAAGGCACCTCTGACACGTCCTATGAGTACCTCAATGGTGAGCTTTATCCACAGAATGACCCCTTGAGTGTGTTCCAGAAGGAATATCCGCATTCTCTTGAAGGTCTGGTGGTCTTCATCTTGTGTAGTTCTGACTCGAAGTGAAAAGAAGTGTGGTTCGTCTACTTCATCTTCTGTGTCGGACTCGAATGCGCTCATAGCCTCCTTCAGTGCTGCCAAGCCGTTGTCGACCAGTAGAGCCACGTCGTGGGCATTCTCTCTCTCTAGAACCAGGTGTGACAGACTGTCTCCTTCTTTCCACAACTGATGTAGTATACGGTCGATGTCTGCGGTATACCGGCTCAGAACAAGGAACCTGATCTGCGACGCAGGTGACTTAACCAAACGGGCCATGAGGGCGATGACTCGGCGTCTCAAACGAAACGTGCCCTCTCCGTCTTCAGACTCATCCATAGCATCCACGATACAGATAGCGCGCATGCCTTGCGCGGCTAATGCTACTAATATGTTCTCATAGTCCTCGAATTCCCAAATTTTGCTTTGGTTCTTCTTTTCACGGTACACTGCCGCATACGTGTGAAAAGCGTCCTTATTCTGCTCCAGAAACTGTGAAAGAATTGATCGCATGAAATATACATGCGATCTTGTTATGGATCCATGACGTGTGCTGTAGAACCAATCGCTGATCTGAGGTAACGGAATTCCGCGGCCATCTGAGCCCGATGACTCTGAAAGTCTGGTCCTTATAGTTTTAGCGAGGATGGACTTCCCACTTCCAGCCTTACCTTCGATCCAAAGTACCCCGGATAGTTTCTGTTGCCATGCGATGAATGACGGGTGGTTCCATATCCATGTGTTCGTTCCTGGATCTGCAGTACTCACTTCATCTCTACGTAGAAATTGTGCATCGAACCGGAGGTTTCCTAGACATTCTGCATCACCTCGTTAGCGTATCTGCACGCACAAGCGAATAGGCAGGAATTCACTAACCATCGCACTCAGTGTACCTGTTCAGAGTTTGGGAGCTCTTGATCCCCGGAAGAGTTGAGGCCCGGCCGAAAGTACTCACGATGAGAAATACTCTTACACCGAGGGCTGCTGTGTTGTTGCATAAACTCACAAGAAACTCGATCGGCTCGCTGCCAATGTCGTGGAGTAACCTGTCTGTACGACAGACAGTGATGATGACAGGATTACCATTGTTCCTGATCAATGTTTTGAGGAATTCCTTAAGCTCATTACATTCTGGTATTCTGCGGAGGCGCGAAGTTTGCGGATCGACCACCCCATTCAACTGCAGAAGGAGACCCATTAAACTGCTTTTCCACAGCAGAGCTTGAGAGACCAAAGACCATAGAAAGCTTTGCAACGGCGACATGCCGGACAGCTCATGGTCTTCACTCGCTTCTCTAGGTGTATGGAAAAGATAAGATCTTTTCATTCCCGAAACGTCGGATCTGTTGATCATCGGTAGACCGAGAAGAGTTGATTTTTGGTCAGCTTCGGGTATGGAGATCGCCTCCCAGTCCCCGACGACGGCCGGACTCAGTAAGTCTGTGTGTCGCAGGGTTCTATCCATCTCCCTGGCCTGAGCAATCCGTTCCGCTCGGAACTTTACCTCCCGTTTCTCAAGATCTCCCAAGAGCGAAAGCGGTATGTCTTCGGATTCTCGTTCTAGGTCAACACCAATATCGAAAGCTGTGTACGTGGCTTGATACCAGATGATGTTCTCTATCTCGGACACAAAGCGCTCGTAAGGGGCTGTGTGACAAAGCCAAGAGGGGGTATCTGGTGTACTGTTGATGATCTCGGAGAGCTTAGTGTTCCAATCTTTACAGGTGACATCTGGAATCGATAAAGCACCTAACGAGTTGCGTACTCCATTCGGAAGATGTTTCACAGCACCTTGAACAATGACATCGCGCCCTAAGAGGCCGTTAGCGTCTGTTGAACTGTTAGTGATCTGCGCACAACTTACAGGGTTTGTTTTGGTGGAAAATTGAGCTGCTTGCGAGTTTCGGGAAGTCAGTTTCCCAGCTTTTTATAGTTTGCACTTCCAAGCCTAACTATACTATCAGCACATTGAGAGTACATGGAGACTAATCTTTCGTACCTTCGAGGGGTGAGTGAGAAAGTTGCGTGTCAGTTCGAATATACCTCTCAAGAAGAGCTCTCATCGTCGCGGCAGCCGTTGCGGCAGCGAAGGGCTGCCACGATTTATCTTTATGGCTGTCCGCATAGTCGCACACCCCCTTCACAACAAGACACGGAAGCTCCTCCCAGAACCCAGCACCTTCCATCTCAAACGCGATGACGTTTTGTTCTTTCGCAATCCTATCCCTGTCCTTCCCGGACTTCATGACAGTATCTCCTGAAGCAATGCGACCGACAAAGATAAGCGGGCTCTGAACAGCTGTAACGTCGTTCTGCGTTTCAAGAGCAAGCCGTCTTTCCAGGCGTTCCCGACGTACTAGATTCCCATTCTCACACCGTGTCTCGCTGCAGGGAACACTGGACGCCTCCTGACAGACGGAGTCCGACAGTTCTTTCCACTGGCTGCAGATACAGAAACATGAGCCATGATGTCTATGTCGATATTCGGGCTCAAAAAGTTTGTCGAAACTGGCGCCCGGGTAGTTGTAGTGGTTGCGCCTTGTTTGAACAGCGTGTTGCTGTAGGGTATGCAGAAAGTACGAAGTTCTCTGTTGAAGACGTCCCAAGCCTTCTTCCGAGCGCAGAAAAGCTAACAAGCCACGAACGTCTGTACTTGTTCTGCTGAGTCCTTCTCCGATGGTTGTTTTGGTTGCAAATGAATCAGGGTATCGTCGACCGTAGTCATATTGAACCACCGTCTCACTAATGATGACATCGCCCAACAGGATTTCGTTGCTGCTCCCAGCTGAGGGTACTCCGCCGCATATTCCAACTAGAAGGCCCAGCTTGATATTAGAGTAGCTTGTACGGAGGCGTGCAACAGCGACCGCGGCGTTCACCTTTCCTATTCCAGGCAGCAGCACAATGACGACATGATGAGATCCTATGCGACCGGTCCTGTAATTGTTGCCATCTCCAACAGCTCTGCCGTAAGAGTCACCAGTTTCGTCCCAGAATTCATCTATCAGAAGAGTGACGGCGTCGTACTCGAGTGGCAAGGCGCACACGATGGCGACGTCAAAATGGTTGCGATATGCCGGCCGCTGCCGGCAGCCTCGAGAAGGATGTTGAGGGTCGCTCACCGTAGGCTGGACACCATTCATGGCGATGCCACACCACAGGCCGAGTGCTTAGCCTGAAATCTGTAGGGAGAAATATCGTATCAAGTTGCAGAGATGAATATCCAGCACGCTGTGCGCGACTCCGGTAAGAACACCAACACTGCCATCGCAGGTGCTGCTATCAGCTACTCAGCTACTCAGCCTCCCTGTATAGCCTGATGCGGGGCGACAGACAGCACGTGATGAGCTGAATGATCATGTGCATGGCATCTATACAGCGATCTCCTTCCAAGCCGTCTCCATCCTCTTTATTCACCACATCTGTCGTAATACCAATCTCACAACACTAACCCCTACAACAATGCCTTTCTTTTCGAGCAACGACAACGTCTCTGGGATCTCGGCAGTCTATAACGCGATACCTCAACGTTCCCCGAGAACGCTTCAGCAGCATCGCCGCCTGCCCCTCCCTGAACGACGCCACCAGCCTCAACGCACTGTTCAGCTCCATCAACGACAAGCACGCTCAACAACAGTCAGTAAGCTAGGACGCGCGCCTTTCTAAGGAGCCTGTCATCATCGACATTCACACCAGCCGTGACGCCAGGGTCGTGTCGAAGACGGCAGCATCTCACGACAGCACGACCTCCAGCAGCTGCGCAGCACGCCTCGCACACATCGCACACATCGCACACATCGCACACATTGCAACCGCACTTTTCAAAACAGGTCTCACTAATTGATCCAATGCAGCAGCCGCGTATATAAGCGCGATCCCGGCCCTTCTCGTCGAGCAAATAAAACCTATACCACGTTATTTAGCCCCGTTTCAACGTATATTCTTTCGCTCTTTTCTAAGGACGTGCAGGGCTGCCTACAAACAATTTATACTTTTAGCAACGCTAGAGTACTATAAGCACGCACGGCGCTTACCAAGCTTAAATAGCTAGTAAAAAATAGCGAGGTCAAAGTAAACAACGCTGCGTTTATAGTAGACCTAGACACATAGAATCCTAAAAAGGTGCGCGATTAGTGGCTCATGCTAGTAAAGAGACAGAACGAAGTCACGCGAATGCTCCTTGGCAAACGGCCAGTATTAACTACTAGAAGCGCTAATGTGACTAAGAATCGTCTAGATCTCAAATAGAAATGCGAATTAGTGAGAGGGTGTAGAGAGTATGAGGCCACAGTACCTACTTAAGTAGACGATAATAGACTAGTCACTGTAGTAGTCACTAAGAGAAGAGAGAGGTAAAGAAAGAAAGTTGTATTCTTAACATAGGTAAAATCGAAGAGTAGATAGTTCGTCCTATCGTGAGGTTAATATTCCCTCTCTATCTACTAGAGGAACTACATATACTATCAGACTCAAGCACGTGACTAGGCAGGTGACTAGTTAGGTGACATGCGTCACCTGACTAGTCACACTGTACACTGGCACAGTAATAGCAGGAGTATATATAATAGTAGAGGGCTATTATAGTAGAAGAGACCGTTAGTAATAGTAAAGGCTGTTCTAATAGCTAGGTAGATTATAATAAGTATAAAACTAGGTTAGATTTTATTATTATACTTGTTATAGTTAACTCTTATAAGTTCTTCTCTTATATAGATTAATACTTAGTTATTCTATTCTTATAGAATTAATTATTACTTTACTATTAGCTAAGCTCTTATAACTTCTTTCTACTATAAATTACTAGAAAATAATCGCACGGAATACTTTATACAAGTCTCGCCCTAACCCAGACCGAGACTAGGTGAGTATAGCGAAACCCTGTGTAACATAGCTATTACGCTCTTAGTCTTACTATAAAAGCTTTAAAACTTACACTACTAATAGATATATATCTACTATAGGTCTAGTTCTAATAGTATAAATTTTAGAAGTTATTAATAGCAAAGAAACTAACTCTAAAGTTTTAATAAAACTAACTCGAAATGTCTGTACACGATTCTTAGTTTTGCAGTACATTTTAATAAAATCGACTCTATTTCATCGTGTTATAGAGTGAGGCTAAGCTTAGTCCTCTCACTGTATAGCATAGCTAAGAAGGAGGAAGATAGAAGCCCTTAACGTTATCTAAAATTCCAGCAATCTTTAGATCCAACGAAAACAATCTGCTGCAAAGTCTCCGCTGCCGCCCGAGTCTCCTCGTAATTCCAGTAATTCAGATCCATTGGCAACTTTTCTGCATTCATAATGCCGGGTATGTATGCTTCGCCGATCAGATGCCAGAGGTCTTGACGATCATCTTGATGTTGACGTGCAATCACCGGCTTGCCATGACCTTTGATAACTAAGACAGCATCATCCGGACGCGTTATTGCTGGAGCAAGGCCAAGGAGACCAGAAGCTGTCATGATGAGCTTTCGCATTCTTGTACAAGCCGTCATGGCTTGAGACGCTGCTGCTATGTCCAACATGCTGCGTCGAGCGAGTGTTGTGCGTGGAGGTCGATCGTTTTCTGTGGCCAGGTGGTCAAAGTATGAAGCAAGTGAATAACCACCGATCATGAAATCCGCACTGGACTTGATAAAGTGCCAGTTCCGGTAGAGAGAAGAGGTTTTAGGTGGCTCTGCTTGTGTGAACGCACTATAGAGGCAGCTAAATGATGCTGGGGCGGGACTTCCATTCGAATCGCAGCCTGCTACTAGGACTTTGTACACTTCTCGTACACCTGAGGATGAAGCATTGGCGTCCAGGTCAGCTGTCAATCTTGGTTGATGTATGACAGCCACGTCGTCCTCAGAGTTGATCTTTAGAGCTCCTGACTCGAGATCGGCCTTTGAGATGGCGCCGACACCATCAATCTTGTCGACAACTTTGCCATCGCAGAACAGGAAGCCATTGTGCGTAGTCGCTGAACGCATAATGATACGATCAGTGGCATTCACCCCAATCGTTACTCCTGTACCGACACCGATGTAACCACCCGCATGGAATTCTCCATCAATGATTCCAATCTGTCCAATGGGCTTCCTTCCATAGTCGGGGACCCATGATGGCTTGTATTTTGACTGTGGGTTACCATGCCAATCAGTTGCAGACATGAAGCTCCCGTCTAGAAGCGCAAAGAAGTCCAAACTACCATGCTGAACGCATGCCGCACTGAATTCTGTGTACACACTGGCGAGATCTTTTTCATAGTCCACCACAACCTCTAGTTTTGGTAGCGCCGGAATGCTGAGCATGCCATATATACGATCATGGGAGATGGAACAAAATGACCGGGAAGCTAATATGGTGGCTCTACGGAGAGCACTGCCTAAAAGTGGTCCCTGCTCAAACTCACTGGGCACTATAAGGGGCAAGCTTTCCAGATCAGGCTTTGGGATTTCGCGCCTATGGCCCATGATCTCAAGTTGAGCAATCTGAGCTACGTGAGGCAGGGAATGCTCATGCATTATGCGTCCCTCTTCGAGCAAATTCTGATGTGTTGTTTGTATCAGGAGGTCGATGATGGACATGTACATCAGGACACCATCTCGAATATATCGCCATTGTGTCACGCGTTCACCGCACACAACTGGCATATCTGCATGACCCATGCATAATTCCTGTATGATCCACAGCCGTCGCCAATATGGTCGGTCAAAGAAGTCATATAGCGGCACTGCTATGAGATCCAGAAGATCATCATCTGCTTGATGGTAAGCGCGCCACTTCTTGTAAGCTGTGTCCATGCGAATCTGAGCCATTGTTCGCCATGTGGTTGCAGTGATAGGATCGGAGCCATCGCAGAACTCTGCATATTCTGCTCGGTAGTTCGTCCCACAGGTTTCCAACAACCCAATCGCTCTGTCGCTGTCATATGAACCAGACCCCAGCCAGACAATGATATTCCCGGCAGCTTTGTAGATGGATGACATCATCCCGATCTGTATCTCTCTCTCCCTTGAGTTGCTTTGATTGATGCAAAGCGAGTCTACCCAAATCTTGCCTCCAGAGCGGAAGTAGTCCATCGATCTGAAGCGTCGCAAAGCCGCTGCTAGGTTACTTCTGACTTGAATTGTACTGTCATTCAAGATCATCTCTTCCAATGACTCGGGGTCGCCCCAAGCATAAGACAGGGCGAGGTAGTTGTCGGTATGTGTCGAAGATTCCTTGGGTCGAAAATCCTGCTGTGTGCGGAAGAATGGATTCACCTGATCGAGAGGTAGGTATCCAGTGCGCTGTTCCGGTAGTGTTCGTTTGCCTATGAACAAAGAATGACCTTCTACGTCTACCTTCGTTTCCATCAACATAGACTCGGTCCAGATTTTGTTGAGGTAGTTGGGTGCACGCCCCTCCTTGAGTATTGCCGCCTCTCGCTCATCTGCATTGAGCAAATCTACGATCCCAAAGATAGGTATTTCAATGCTTGACTCTAACTGCTTTCCTGTGACAACGGAGTAGAGCTTGCTTAGTGCACGACCTCTGCGACCATATTTCCATTTTTCGAGCTTGTGAACACTGTAACGAATTTCATTCCGCAGTTGCTGAACGTGATTTTCCTGCGGGGGATCTGTGACATAGTGCCCAAAGTCTATATGATTGGGCGCGGTAAAGCCCGCCTTGATTGCCTCAGGCTCTGGTAAAGGCTCTTGCCTGACCTCCAATTTGCACACAAGCGGCGAAGCTTGGGGGTCGGCGATATTTGTTGGAGCAGGCAAGATGGTAAGGAGCCGGATCTGGCGGCCAGCAAGCCTGAGCGTGCTATAGATCCGGCCCTCCACGGATGCCATGTTGAAGAGACAATCAGTACAAGACACCACCACACAACGACAAGCGGCAAGGGTTCCTCGACGCCTAGAAATAGGTGATCGAAATCGCGACGCATACCACTGGGCTGAAGAGGACTTTATCGTCAAGCTCCGAGGAGCGACTTCGCTTGAGGGCGGGGTTCTCTTTCGCTTAGCTCTGACGGCTGCTGCGCGCCCAAGCCCTTCGCCTAATTTGTCTGACCATGGTTAATGTCTCCTGCTAAATTTTTCTTAGGTCCTGATCATCTTGTAAGATTTGTCAGAGGCATAGCCTGATCTAGGTATTCTGCATGTTGCAACGGTCACCCTATGATACTTTGGTCATGCATAGATCTATATGGCCTCATCAGCATCCAGAAGCTGAACACAAAGACCCCCACCATAGTACAGAAATAGTTTATTCCTTGTTTCATGAACCTTAAGTTGAGAGCAATCATTAGTACAGGTTCTTACTATGAAAGAAAATTCATATCCTACCAAACTCTGTAGATATGTTTCTATCAAGCAAACAACGACTTAGCTTTTTCCGGTTTGTTGAAGTCACTAACGCTACAAGGTTCGATTGTTTAGCTATGTCACGTTACACAAGAGTGATTGGTGCAAGGCTGCGCACCTACGCTAGTCGCTTGGCTAGGCAGCAGCCGGCCCCTTTCCTTTCTTCTTTCCACCACCGCTCAGTCACTATCAAAGGTAATTCCAATAACATAGACTCCATTGCTATGTCATCAGCTACATACGATGTAATTAATCCGCAGCATAAGAGGGACCGACTTACCTTCTCTGACGCACTTCGAACAGATACCCGTCCCGCAAGCAAGCCAGACCTAAGAGGCTGTGAGGGGAAAGGTCCGATACTAGTAAGCTAGGGCAAAGTAAGCTTATCTGTCCGCGATACACAAAAGTATAGTGGGTACCGCAAATATGCTAATTCTAGTGCTCACTAGGGCCCTAATCTTAAAAATCTAGCGCTTAGGGCTCTAGGCCGCTTAATTAAGTAGGGCCCTATGTTAAGTATAGACGATGCTGTAGTAACTATAGAAGTATATCGTAAGGTAGAGATAGAGATTAATCGCGAATAAGAGTAGTAGAATCTTAGCTTCTAAAAACTTATAGGAATAGACTTGCACATATAATGTAATTTATACTAAACGTCTAATAATGTCTTTTAGTATCTAACAGTAGATAAGATAAGTCTATATTACTTATATAGTAGCATAACATAGCAGTAAACTAATAGACGAATATTATATAATTCTTTTATAGGTAAAGTCGTGCCTAAACGTGTTACTTATATTAAACTTAATTATTAACGCTAAACTTTTAAGACTTCGACTCTCTAGGTAACTATATCCTACAGTCTTTACGTATTAGCTTTTACTTCTATAGATCTCTTTTATGTTATAGTAATCGAGATATGCTATAACGTGGTTCACAAGTGAGTCGGCCACCCAAGTAAGTCGGCCACGCCCCACCAGCGCGTCGACGTCGACACGTTACCGTAGTCTTTTATCATAGTCAATAAACTTTTATAATATACTAAATTAATTATTAGAATCGCTACTATTACTTACACTATCTATCTCAACTACGCAGGTACGAACGTTGTGTCCAGTCTAGTTACAACGCCCGCACCACCTCTCTCCTCGCACCCTCTTCGACGCACTCTTACCGTCGCCACGACTACTACCTACCTATTTAGCTAATACTTCTTATACCTTACCTATAGTAAGAGTCTCTTCTATCTATACGTATTACCGCTTACGGCTCTTACGCTTATTTAATTTGTCAAGAGCCTCTTAAAGAGTAGTTATTTTCTCTATTAGAAGCACTATCTTATGTGCTATTTGCTAAGCCCCCTTACTTAACTACGCAATCTACTTAGTAAGTAAATTGGCAGAAGACCCACAGCGCTTTCTCACGCTCTGTTAAATAAGACTAATTTAAGCCTCGACTTCGCGCACGTTATGTAGTATCTACGCCTTCTAGGCGGCTGCCCGTTACAGTAATTAATATAGTGTCTACACCACTACGTTAAGCTTTAATAGCACAGCCTATAGGTCGTGTAGGACTAGACTAGCGCCTCTAAAGCTAGCTTAGATATTCTCCTTTATAATAGACTACTCAAAAGCAGCCTTAAAGGCGGGCAGGAAGGTCTCCTTGCTAATATAGTTAGTGCGGTTGCGTGCCAAGCCCAAAACAGCGTCGCCATACTTGCGCTTTAACGGCGAGAAGCAGGCGACGTTAAGAGGCTACAATAGGTAAGACGAGTGTACAGGCATACAGAGAAGAACAATATTCTTCTCCTTGTAAAGATCCTAAAAATTAATAGAGCAGTAGCTCTCATAGCCGTCAATAATAAGTAGTCAATACCTATCTATAGTATACCTCTTTATATAGGTATTAAAGTACTCTAACTATACAAGAGCAAGCTAATTATTCGTCTAGCTATTAGGACTAACTTTAAGAACCTAGTTAGCAGGCAAATTCTTAAACTAGACGTTAATAAGTACCTTGCCCGCAAAGACAACGAAGAGTAGTATCTAGCGACCCGTCGCGCCCACGCCTTAGATTATAGTAACCTACTCACGGTTACCTAGCTATACCTACTTCTTTTTACTATATCCCTCTAAGCCTATAATAACTAACTATAATAAAATCTTGCCTATTATAAAGCTAGTTTCGTTAAAGTTGTAGATATCGTCGTCCACGATACCCCACTTCTACTTTGTCGCCTCGACTAGATCGAACTAGCGCTAGATAGCTACTAGATCTTTGCAGGCGGCTCGCTAGTAATCATAGGGACAGCTCTAGCGCGTACGGAGCTTAGGAGTTCGCTTAACAAAGTTATTAACCTAGTTCTTACTAACAGGGTCGCTAGCGCGCTTATATAGAAGTTTATTAGCTATTACTCGAACGTCAGCCTTTATAGGCGCAAATTCTCGCGCAGACTCTTCAAGAATACGCTTAACTACGGCCTTCTCTTCTAGCTTATTTAAGCGCTTTACTTTCAGCTCGCAGTCGCGTCGAGAGCGCTTTCTAGCACGTCAGTCTTAGAGAGTAGTTCGAGGCACGTTATAGATAGAGGCAGCACGTCTTTGGCTTTAAACACGTTGCGATTAAACATTAAAAAGAGTAAGCTAAAGATCTAATTTAGGATAAGTTGATAGATAATTACGTTATTAAGACATAACGCGTTGTAGTGTCGACGTTGACGCGCTAGTAGGGCGTGGCCGACTCACTTGGGTGGCCGACTCACTTGTGAACCACGTTACAAGTTATAGAAGAAGATTTATTAGTTTAAAAGGTTTGCTAACTAAAGTTAACGTAAAGTAGAAGATAAACCTATATTATAGCTCGCAGCTAGACAGGTACACTAGCTAATGCGATACGAATTAAGCGGCCGTGCGCAGTTATTATCTACAATCTAGTAAGTTATAGTAGCTAATACGCTATTTTATTTAGGACGACTCGCGAAACGTAAAGTTCGCAACTTCTAGCCTTTATTACTATCTATTAATAAACTATCAAGATCACTATTTATTTTAGCTTAGAGATGACAGAGGGCTGCACGTTTAGGTTATTTATACTAAATAGCGGTGTACAAAAGATTCATGTTTAAAGGCGTGATATGTAATGTAAAGTCTACATATCCGCACCAGCTACTACAGCACGGGGCTTAGTTGTATTACTATTAATGATTAGACTGTCGCAGTATATAATTACATTATCTATAATATAAGTAGTTACTACATTTCTAAGTAGTAACTAACTTATATGATACTTTGCGGGCCTGCACATTGGCTAAACAGCATGTGTGCTATATTATTAGTGATAATTAAGCTATATATTAATATATATATATATAAGATTCTGTCATGTAACTATAGCTCGCCAACCCTCTAGTTGTATTACTACAAGTTTCTAATCTAAATACTAATATCCCTTCTAGCTATTCTTTCAAAACATTAGTAGATTATCTAGAGAGAGTAGATTAGAGAAGAAATCTAGTAAAGTGCTTATATCCTCTCCTAGTACACATATATTTCAAGAATTCCTATAGCATTCTATTTAAAAAGGGCTATTTGGATGCTAATCATGCAAATTCTCGTGTCTGCAAGAGTGAAGAAGCTGCACACGCAATAAGCGCGGGCATTTCCCGCTACTCTAGCAAATGATGTACATCGCCTTCTACGCTGTTGTATGAGTTAGTGTATGGCAGCTTCACGTTATTGCATGGTGGCTTCTCATCTATATGTCGTCCCAAATCTATTAGTGTGCATTCCTGCTTTGGTTATTGGGACGCAAGGCTGAGGCCGTTGTTGAACAAAATAAAGAAGTATTAACTGAGTGACTATCGAACAGCGTGTGAGACGCTGGTATACCACTAACGTCAATTCCAAGACTTGGTGGCTGGGAAGGTGGTCGAGAGCCAAAAGCTTTCAGACTCCGCTATTCAACAGCCGCCTCTTGCAAGACCTATTTCAACGTTTTAGGAATTAGCAGTCAAGGTATTTTACAATTATAGCAATGCTGGGGACAGTTTCAGTGGTAATCATGTATTAGGTATACGTTCCAGTATTTTCAGAGTACCTTGTTAAGCCCCTCTATAATGTTGAGAAATTCACGTTATTTAGAACGTCTCTTCTCCATTTTTGCGACCGCATAGAAGAGATGCTCCCGATACACGAGCGGCTGTACCAAATACTATTTCAAATGACATACAAGATTGATGGAATCATGCTAAGTCCGGGAAGGATCTCGTAGCCTCCACGTAGCCTTTTTGAGGCCGCTCGTAGTATTCTTCCCAACCAAACACAGAAGTAAATTGAGTGTACTTAGCAGCATAATCCGTCATATCCATCCACATCCATCCAACGTCTTCGTGATCATCATTAGTCTTACCACCATCCCAGTCTCGAGTAAATACTTCAGTAGGTACCTCCACTTCTTCGCCGTCCCAGTCTGTAGTCAACATCTTCAAGGCTGGATCTTTCAATTCAGGCTCCTCAGGCCCTCCCTCCAGCGAGCGTAAGCAATCCTGGTCCACGAATATGCAATATCGCCATCGAGGAGGCATAATGCTTAAAGAATGCCCCGCGCGATGCTTAGTGTTGCTAAGCAATTGTTCACGAACCTGTGCAAGTCCGCCTAACTTTTCCAGGTAGTCGCCGGAGAGCTGTTGGGGCAGATCATCCGCTACCCAAGCGCGAAATGCGCGGCGTGCAGCGTATGCCGCTGCGCTGGATGAATCTGCGCCGGCAAGCGTTACTTCATCCTCGATGATGGTCATCTCGTGACGTGAAAGCAGCTCTAGATGATCTGCCTCTGTCAAAGACTCTGAGATCTCCGCACGAAGAAGTTCGAGCATTTGGGCCCACGGCGCATCGCTTGATGGACCAGAAACAGCGCGGACGATAACAAAACCCCATTTTGTATCTGGCCGTAAGGGAAGGAAAGCAAGCTTGTCTTCGATTTCATGATACTCCTTCGGCCTCGGCTCTCGCTGTGCTAAGAACTCTTGACACCGTCTGAGAAGCTCGGAATTAGTCTCGGAGGCGGCGGGTGACGACATAGTGCGTCGGCACCAGGCAAACAATGCGTGGGGAGTGGCCTTGGAATTGTCGAAAAGTGGAATCGGCCGTTGGTTGCACGAGGAAATTCGGGTACGTTGTTGGAGGCACAAGCGTCGAATCAGCATGCGCACTATGCAAAGAGATATGCCACGCACAGAGGTAGCAAACAGTTCTTATATAGTAGGTGAGTTTCCGCAAGGCACAAAAGCGGTCACGCTTGACGTGTAGTGGGAATGGTTGGCGCAAATCATCACCTGTGGCGTGGCCAAGCGCCGGATAACTCATACGCAACTTGTTTCAAGCTTTGGCCATCCCCGCTAATTTTCCCGCCGAAGGGAAACGGGGAACTTTTCGGAGACTCACGATTGAGCTAGTGTTACATAGATCGCGGCACAGTAAAATACTGGAGCTTGAGTTATCGCAACTAGAAGAGCTATTAGTCCAGCCCGAAGAAAACGAGAAGTTAAGGTAACGTAGTAATGTTGATCATAAACCTAGTAAAGTTCCAAGGATCGTTATACAGCATGATTCTACCTCCATATCTGACCATTTCATGGATGCAATATACAAGCAGGCACCACATATAAACCACCAAGTTCTCCATCCGAAGCTAAGATAGACGTGTACGATTGCAGCTATGGAGTATACGACGATGAAGGCGATGTTAGCGGAGAGGGACATTCGGTATCCGTAGATGCTGTCTTCGACGTATGAAGTCGAGCAATCAAATCAGCCGCTTTCCCATCGTTCAGTTCCTCAGGAGCAACGAAAAGCTTCCTGAGGCCCTTCTCCTTGCGTATTAGATCGAAACACTCGGCGGCACTAGAGCACATAGAAGAGTATTCTAACAGGTAGTGCAAATAGACAGCAATGGCAGCACCACACTTGGGACTGATGTGACTAAAGAGGTTACCTGTGCGCTGGAAAGTCTCATAGTCATCATTTGAGAGAAGATACGTCCCATTCAGCGACGCGAGTGCAATTGGTAATTTCCGCAACGGTGTCAAATGATTGCTGTCTCCCGGCTTGGCATCTCGATCCTGTGTGTGCAGAATTTGGATCAAAGCATTCTTCGCCTTTTTTTGACCATCTTCTTGTATCGACGCGTAATGCACTTCGGTCATGTGCATTATCAACCGAAGCCACACAACGGAGCGCAGGCTCCCTCGCTTGCAATTCTCGTTATCGACATCGCGTGCGGCAAGTATAAGGACCAAGAAGCCTTCAAGTGGATAACCGAGAAGCGGCCCGTGAC
Organism: Curvularia sp. ZM96; assembly: GCA_022457065.1. Taxonomy (NCBI): domain Eukaryota; kingdom Fungi; phylum Ascomycota; class Dothideomycetes; order Pleosporales; family Pleosporaceae; genus Curvularia; species Curvularia sp. ZM96. The sequence goes on along the minus strand of JAJGBQ010000005.1, from coordinate 4,329,062 downwards.
CATAGAGGGCATCTTTGACGAGACTGGGAATGGTTTCTGCCAGCGGGATATACGACATTGAAGGGGCCGATACACCAGGCTGTCGAGGAGGGGATTCTCCGAGTGGGATCGAGTTCGTGTCGCGACATACTCGAAGAGATTGCGAAATATTTCGGCAAGCCCATTTAATGGCTCGTGTAAGATGAGTGTTCTCGCTCGAATCAATGGCAGTCAAATCGTCCAGGGTGTTGTAGAGCACCGAAAGAAACACCGAGACCACAATGTCCTCATGGAATCGACCCTCGAAAGCGTTCATAAGAGTGTCGGTCCAGGTTTGTAGGTTGGTTTCCTGTCCACTCCCGTGCGTCTGCACTAAAGGCAAGGCCCCAAGTATTCGTTCCGCCTTGGGCGACTTCCCGAGTTGTACCAGATACACGCTGCAAGTCTCGCAATAAAGTTCTGGAGATATTATATCAACGTCTGGGAAGTTCCCAAGAACAAAAGGAAACTTGTGCTTTGCATGCTGCTGCGCTGTGGGATAGTTCGCTGTTGGTTCCTCGTCTTCGGGTCGCTTAAGTATCAATGCCATGACTTGCCCAGACTGTCTACACAAATTGCATGAGCCCTCGTGATATTCGCTAAGAGAAGGTCTGGGTGGAGATTGTATAATGTCAAATGTCTTTCTGCACTTGTAACCCTGTGAGAATAGTACGTTAGGGTTTGGGGGAGGCGGCGAGCTCGGTCTTTGACCTCGCCTCCGTGAGGAGTAAGGATTGGGGTGATAAAGGTTGTCGATGCCGATATGTGGTGAGATTGTCGACGCTGAAGTATAGTTTTCATTACTAAATTCGAGAGTAGGGGACACTGGTCCCATCAACAACGGACTCGCTGGCGATCGATCATCGAGTCGTAGACGAGCAGTAGCGTCTGCAATAACGATATCGCGTGTCCTCGCGCGTCGTTCTTCTGTAGATATTGTGTTTACAAAATTTCTCCAATTCGCCTCGTGCGCGATCCGAAGCTCCTTTTTCAAGGCTTTCACATCGCTAGTGGTAGAGTTCCAAGAGGCATCTACCAATTTTTGAATGTTCTTAAAAGCGCGATGTTCGATGTCCTTTCGCGGCGCCCACACGGGATCAGTTGTCCGCAATTTCTTTTTGGAAATCCAACTCTTGACTTCTTCCTTTCGACCTCTTGTTGACGCTGTCAAGAGCAACGTTTTTAGATCATCATCATTGCTCAAGATTTCGTTCGCGAGGGCGGGATCAAGAGTGTCATTGTATACATCCTTGATATTGAATGTATTTCCACTGGTCAGAATGACAGTGTCAGACGAGAGGTTTCGTTTGCGGGGTACTGCAAAATGACGGAGAGCTTCGTAGGGAATCTGAGGTAAATCCTTCCACTCGGTGCTGTCGTCTAGGATGACAGTCTTGCCAGATCCTGGCATAAGTGACTTGAATCGACCTTTGCATTGAAGGGCATAGACATTGTGGGAGTAGATGTCGTGGAATACGAACATGCAGTCGGGAACTGTGGCGAAAACAGACTTGCCGACCGAGATGTTACAACGCGCAGGGTTGATATTCGCTCTTCCAACACAGATGATAATTGCAGCAGTGCCGTGTAGACCGGCTTCTCCTATGCTGGAAGCGAAGTCTCTAACTAGCCAGTTGTCGATTTCTCCATCCGTCAGGAGCACCCATAGGGATGAATTCAGCAAAGCGTGGCGGTGATGACGATCTCGGAGAAGAGCTGTAGGATCGGTACCGCCGGATGAAAACAGCTCGTCCATTTCGTGCAGGGATAAAGCCGAGTCAGCTCCGTCATTCCATGGAAGAACCAGCATTCTGTCCTGCGCTTCTTGCGAAAGAAGCTTGGAAATGCTTTGAATCGCGCTCTTTTCTTCTTCGAGAACTTTTCCTTGCGTGCTACCGGAACAGTCAATCGCAACCGTCAGAGCGACGTCTGAGATTGGGATTGTGTCAGGAGTGGGAGTATCGGTGATACCTGCTTCCTGCACATCATGACTAGGTACCTCCTTTGCGTTCTCAATAGCGCCATCCGGAGACGGTAGATCATCAGCTGAACTCTGACTCAACCCCACTTTTGGCGAACTACGATCTGGTGCATTTGGGGGTGAATCTGACGTCTCAGCATTTTGTTTCGATGGAGTGTCGCCTCGTTTCGTCATGTACTTCCAGCCAGGACTCTTGTCGCCTATGTTCGTGAGAGTTGACGCTGAAGTCAAAGCTGTTCGCGAACTCTTATTCCAGGGCCACATGGCTGAAGGGGAGCCTAGAGTTAAGCCTGCGCCAAGGGTTAGTGTGGTGGTTGAGTGAGTCCCAATCATATACATACGGCTACGACTCGCGTTCTTGATATTCTTCAGAGACAACCCACTCATTTTTGGTTTGGAGGTCTGAGCTGATGTGGTTCTGTCCATGGTGATGCTTCCGATCGATGACAGAACGACTGAACTGCACGTCCGCGGTTGGAACGAAGTGTTATACAAGTGCGGCTGGGGCTGAGCAGCATGACATTTGGTGTGGGTGTGCCTGTACGGTGGGCTGAATGTTTGCCTAATCGCGGCCTCAGCCCCATTGCAACTCGACCAATCAACGATTAACTGCCCAACCGGTGAGACCCCTGCTCTCCTGCAGGCGCGAAATATGTGTGACGGCTGAGCCTGTCGCTATACTAGCTGCCGAACAGAGTGGCAAAGCCTCTGGCCTTCAATATGCAGGAGAACATGTTGGTGTGTAATTCGACGCGATGTAAGGAGGTCGTGCGGGGACATCTGCGCCGCTACTTGGGCTTTGAGTACATGGGTTTCTCCCCGAATCATGGTTTCTGAGACTTGATGGCACATCTGCCTCTGCAAATCTCGGCTGGGTTGGGGCGGGAGGCACGTTCGATTTCGGAGAAGGCATCTCCATTGGCTTGTCAGTTGACATCTTATCACCCATGAATTTCCGTGTCCACGACTTCAACTTGGACATCTTCTGGTGAGGGCTCGCGCTACTAGGGTCTATATTGCCCTCCGTTGATGGCACAGTCCAGGCGGCTGCATGAGCTTTCGAGTATCTTGACTTCGTTTTCGTTCCCGAAGACGGTGGAAGTTGGGCTTGCACAGTGTGCGGCGTGATCTCCACAGCGTGCGGCGTAGCATCGCCTGCTGGAGGGATCCTTGGTCGTTGTTTTACGGATTCCTCGTTATCCTTGTCGCCTTCATTTTCGCTTGTAGGTGCTGTAGTTTGTTGCTCTTTCGAGCTAGAGGGTCGCGAATGGATTCCGTCGCTCAAAGTCGCTGTCGGAGTAGCTGAACCACTCTGAGATCCCTCGAGGATCCACTCTGGTTTAAGGGCTGAGTGCCTTTTGTTGAAACGAGATTTTGACATGATAGAATGGATGACGATTTCGATAGCAGTTGCGCGCAGGTCAAGGTGTGCAATTATTGACTACAGAAAATCCAGAAGAGCCGCGCATCCCTAGTTGGTGGCGTCGCTCAGCCCCGCCGCTAACTGCGCATTCGGGGGCTGAGGCTTTCATTCCTTGCTCACAGCGATGCAGCTGATCAAGTGATGTGACTAAAGCCCTGACAAGCCCGTTTCCATAGATGACGAAAGAAGCCTCTGCGAGACTTGGTCGATTAGCTTTCTGCACACAAAAATCCGCCTTTCTGCATCGCTGACATGGCGTGGTTGAGGGCTCTTGAGGGCGTAGAACCAGAGCTGTGCGTAGCACTCATCCAGTCCTCAATCTGTACGCAACTGACTTCGTGTTTTTTTTAGAGAACACTTGGACGCTGTTGAAAAGGCATTCCGTGACTTTTCGTCTTCACTACTATGTGACGAAACGGCTGTCCACAGTCTACGCTGCGGGCAAGACGGTAGCAATTCTCAAGAAGAGGTACTGAGTAATAATCAATTACGCAACTATCTGAAGGTAAATGTCCTCTGCAAATATTGAGATACTTTTTTGTTGATTACGCTTACGAATTGTCTCAGGATCTTGCACTTGCCCGCAACACCTGGGACTTCTGGTTAGTGGTAGATGATAAAACGAACCTAATCTTATTCTGTGTTTGAGCTAAGCTATATTCTCAGCTTCGTCAACAAATATCTTGTAAGAGATCGCAATGCGACAGTTCCGCGTGATGCAAATAAGCTGCGACTTTCGCCAGCTTCCTTTGAACGACTCGTCCAAGACTGCAACATCCCTTTGTCGTTCGTACATTCGTTATGCAGGCACTTTCTACCGCACGGTCGAGGGTACCATGAGCTTTTCTCGAAATCTGGATCGCAATCATACTGTCACTGGTATCTGCTCCCCGTCCGCGTTCAAGTTAAATGCACAGATAAACGGAGCGGTCATGTTACCAGCGCATCGAACAGTAACCAAATGGATCCATTCAACTATCTTCACCTTCCAGATGCAGAAGTTGATATCAGAGGCTCTTGCATCGCGGTATACTCGAATCACGACGTCTCGACTGGGAATTCGACACTTGTTGTTTTCAGCTTGCTGGATGGCCGATGGGCCAAAGTGGTCGAGGAGCCACAGGTTCGGATTGCGGAATCCATCGAGCATTCGGCTACTGCTACGCGTGCACTATCTCCATACTTTCCACATCTGGTCTACTTCACGAGCGTATCGAGATGGTGGACTAATGCCATGAGTAGCGTTAATGATCAGCTGATCGCACATGTGCGAAATCCAATTCGAAAAATGATGTTAGAGATCGCTGACAACCTGCAGGAGAAAACCCTCCAGCAAGAGCTGGACAATGAAAACGACTCAACAAACTTTTACGCTAGGTTGAATCGTGCTCTTCATTCTATAGCAGCTCATTTGCATCGTTATCGGTCCGAATTGAACTCGCTCGAGGCCACCATCACGAAGGTCACTCAGCAACTAACCGACCTACGTCACATTCACGATAGAACTGATGATGCGAACCGGAGAATTATGCATGGACTGGAACAAACGGCATCGCAAGTCAAAGCAACGAACGACTTCAGTGCAGAGCTCGAGAAGAAACTGAGCAATATCCTGGCTTTGGTATACTGACTGTAATCCCATAATATTCGGAAGGCTAACCTTTGTTGGATGTAGCTTTTCAATCGAATGCAAATTGCGAACACTCAAGCAATGAATGTTGTTCTGCGCGCTATACAGACGGATACTCAAACTTCACAACGTCTATCGGAGGAGATGCAAAAGGACAGCCTCTCTATGAAGACGGTATGGGTCCCTGCTTCCGCTCCTTCTGCCCTGAAACGTCTTGGTCATATATGAAACACTTGCTCACATCAAAATTAGATTGCCGCAGTGACAATGTTCTTCCTGCCGGGAGCAACCTTCGCGGTAAGCAACGTGGCCCAAAATGCGAAGTTGACCTTATTTAATATGAATTAGGCGTTGTTCTCCATGCCTTTCATAGAAAGCAACGCATGGCTCTCATCGGTTTCCCGCTTGTGGCTATGGTTTGTCTTTACCATACCTACTACGACATTTGTGTTCTTGTTCTATTGGTACTACAAGCGGCGGGGAGATAAGCGTGCTCAACAAGCAAAAAAGGAAGAAGCCGTGTTTGAGAGTCGAATGTGATCGTTCCACTCACTGTCAGCACCTCATTGGCAGAGACCACATCATATTTCCTCTCTTTCCCGTAGTGCCTCTTTGGCGGCGCAAGCTCCTCTTCGGGTGTACTGGATGTTCGCTCCTGTCTCAGGTTGTGTAGTTTAATGCCTTAAAGTCTATACTCGCATGAATATACCCTTATCCAACAAATCCTCAATTCGAGGCCGATCCAATCCAGTCTCATCATGTGTGGACCCCGGCCAAAGTGATAGGTTCGGCGGTGAGGGTACGGAAATTGTAGGCTGTCACTAAGCTCGCCATTGGAGATGTAGGCCGATTTTTGCCACCAATACATGGCTCGAGTGCTACCCAGCGTGTCAGTTTTGCCCGTGCTATCGAATATGAAGGGAAAAACCAGGATCATCAATGATCTAGATAAATGTTTTGAGGTGTATACGAAAAGTGGGACTTAGAAAATAGACTATAGTGACCTTTCTGGAAGGCTGTAAGTGTAACCAGAGCAGGTGAGGTTTGGGAGACGAGAGACGGCCCGACCTATGCGATTCTATTAGCTCGTCAACGATGGTTTGTTGCTAGACATAATACTAGTAGGGTCTACTAAGTAGAATTCTTAGATGAGGCTAAAGCTAATAAATAGGTATAAGATAACCTAGAGAGAAGAGGGGTAGCACTTTCGCCTTATCGTACGCAACTCTATTCTCAATCCCTGACGGAATAATAGCTGGTTCCGGCTATTGTTCTATTAGGGTTGCTGAATTTCCCAGCTATTATTGTGCAGAATCATGAGGGGCATGGAACAATAGCTTGAATCATATTCAAAATTAACGCAACTTCTACCTAAGATGCAGAAAACTCGCGCGCATTCAACCAACTACTTTTATAATAATACGATATATATAGCGTGAGTTATTACATAAAGTATACTATAGAGTTAGTGTTTGCTATTAAGAGTAACGTGGTTCACAAGCGAGTCGCTCACCCAAGCGAGTCGCTCACGCCCCACCAGCGCGTCGACTTCGCAACATTATCACAGCTATTAATCACAGTATATTAAAAATCGTAATAAGCCAATTTACTCCTTAGATCTATCACTATCACTAGCACTATCGATTTCAACTACGCAGGTACGGGCGTTGTGTCTAGTCTGCTTGCAACGCCCGCAGCGCCTCTCTCCTCGCACCCTCTTCGACGCACTCTCGCCATCACCACGACTGCTACTCGCCTGTTCAGCTAATAAATCCTGTACCTCACCAACAGTAAGAGTCTCGTCTGTCCGTACATATCGTCGCTTGCGGCTCTTACGCTTGTTTGCTGTATTTAGAGCCTCTCGAAGAGCAGCTACTTCCTCTCTCATAAGCGTCATCTCATGTGCTATTTGCTGAGCCCCTTTACTCAACTGAGCAATCTTTTCATCAAGAGAACTTGCAGAAGACCCAGGGCGGTTTCTTACTCTCTGTTGAATAAGAGTACTTTGCGCCTCGACTTCGCGCGCGTTGCGTGGTGTCTGCGCCTCCCAGGCGGTTACCCGTCGCGGCGATTGTACTGGTGTCTGCACCACCACGTCAAGCTTTGATAGCACAGCCTGTGGGTCATGTGGGACTAGACCAGCACCTCTAAAGCCAGCCTGAATGTTCTCCTTTGTGATAGACTGCTCAAAAGCAGTCTTAAAGGCTGGTAGGAAGGTATCCTTAGTAATATAGCTGGTGTGGTTGCGTGCCAAGCCTGAGATCGAGTCGCCGTACTTGCGCTTCAACGGCGAGAAGCAGGCGACATCAAGGGGCTGCAACAGGTGAGACGAGTGGGCGGGCATACAGAGAAGAATAATATTCTTCTCCTTGCAAAGATCTTGAAAATCAACAGAGCAGTGGCTCTCATGGCCGTCAATAATCAGCAGTCGATATCCACCCATAGTGCAGCTCTTCGTATGGGTATCGAAGTGCTCTAACCAGGTAAGCGCAAGCTGATTGTTTGTCCAGCCATTAGGACTGACTTCAAGTACCCAGTCAGTAGGTAGATTCTCAAACCAGACGTCGATAAGCACCTTGCCCGCAAAGATAACGAAGGGGGGTAGCCGGCGACCCGACGCGCCCACGCCTTGGATCACAGTAACCCACTCACGGTTGCCTGGCTGGACGCGCTTCTTTTTGCCTGATCCCTCTGAGCCTGTGATAACTAACTGTGATAAAATCTTGCCCATCATAAAGCCAGTTTCGTCAAAGTTGTAGATATCGTCGTCCACAATACCCCACTTCTGCTTTGTCGCCTGGACTAAGTCGAACCAGCGCTGGATAGCCGCTGGGTCCTCGCAGGCGGCTCGCTGGTGATCATAGGGACGACTCCAGCGCGTCCGGAGCTCAGGAGTCCTCTTAACAAAGTTATCAACCCAATTCTTGCCAACAGGGTTACTAGCGCGCTCATGCAACAGTTTATCAGCCATTACTCGAACGTCAGCCTTTGTAGGCGCAAATCCTCTTGTAGACTCCTCAAGAATACGCTTAAGTATAGCCTCCTCTTCTAGCTTATTAAGGCGCTTCGACTTCGGTACGCAGTCGCGTCGGGGGCGCTTTCCAGCGCGTCGGTCAGATAGAGTTCTTTGAGGCACGTTATAGATAGCTGCAGCACGTCTTTGGCTTTGAACACGTTGTGATTGAATATCAAAAAGAGCAAGCTGAAGATCTGATTCAGGATAAGTTGATTGATAATTACGTTGTTGTGGCATTTCGCGTTGTAGTGTCGAAGTCGACGCGCTGGTGGGGCGTGAGCGACTCGCTTGGGTGAGCGACTCGCTTGTGAACCACGTTATACCTTGAGTAGAAGCAATATAAGACTTCTAGTGTCAAGGCTCCAGAGCGTTAGTTTTCGCGGATAAAGCAATAGGATAACATGAATAGTGTCTCTACAAGTAACTCGTATATTGTACTTGTACTTATAACTTAAGTAAGTTAAACACACTAAGCTATAAGAGCTTAATGCCTAATGCTATATACTTCTACGTAATATAGGTTACTCAGTTGCTTAGTTGCGCCAGGACTACTGATTGACTGAGCATCGTGTATATTTCTGCAGAGTGCTTAGTTACTTAGTAGCGCCAAGAGATACTAATCACTAATCAAGTCACGTAACGTGCGGCATGGTGCGTAGTCGCGATTCTTCAAACTACTTACGGGTCCACTTGTGTCAGCGTTTTTAGAGATTGTAACATTTGCTAATGTAGCCTGTGCTAACTTAGGGTTGCGCTTAGGGCTTAACCCCAACCCTATCCTCAATCCCTGGCCATATCTTCTTAGCAAGTTTTTTTTTTTTTTTTTTTTTTTTTTGTGTTTATGCTCATAGATAGTGATTCCTTCTTCCCTAGAACCTACTGCTTGACACACTACCTCTTTATGTCTCATGGCTCAAGAGGTCCGATGGATGCGCACGTACGGTAACCTCGATCAGTACGTCCATCACGGTCGCAAGTTTCCTCCTTTTCGACGGTTAGTACGAATACCTGATTTCAGCTGTAGAGAAAGAATGTAGTAGCTTACATATGACAACCCGTAAACATTGCACAAGTACTCCCGTGGTGGTGGAAGTTGGTGCGGCATTGAAGCTGGGCAGCCTGGATCGACGCGTCGGACAAGTGCCGCTCCCGAGGTGAGGAAAGGAAGGAGGCTGAAGACGAAGGCGATGCGCATATTGAAAAAAAAAAACTGCTGATGATAATTGCAATTGTTTTGTAAGTGTGATGAGGATTGACCACGATAAAACTTATTTAATTCTAGTGCTCACAGAGCAACTTATATATCCGTGCGTGCGTCTGCCTGCGATAAACATGGTCAATTCTCCGTCCAAGAATTGTTGTATTCTCGGCACTATAATGTGCTGTATCCCAAACACCATTGACTGGCGCAGAGCTCGTATTTACAAGAATAAAGCCGACGATCCTGTCAGACGTGTTTCCACTATCTGTCACGCCTATGCAAGAAACAGCATTAAACTTTAGAAATATATATCGTACGTTAATATATCCTAGCTCGGACCGAAAGAAGAGCTCCGGCCTTCCTCATCCAATCTAAGGCCGCGAGAACAGGTCCGAATGGCGCTCAGAATGGTAAAGCGTTGGGTTTAAGGGGCAAATGTTGTACGACCCACCAGTAGTAAGTTGTTTGACTAACCAGTGATGCAGATCCCTGTCTAGCGGGCTTGGCTGGAACATTGACAAGTACTCTGTACTTGGGTCTATTGTTCCAAGTCCGCAGCTTCTGGCTCATATATCTCAACTACTCTCCCCTCTATATATTCTAAAAGAATGAATTCATTGTTTTTCACGTACACTAAGCGTCTTCTTTACAAAACCGGACTCCTATGCGCGCACATGTCTCCAGACTAATCATACAGAATTGTAAATCCGGGCAGGGTTACTAAAATCTCATCCACATCAACAAATGGTCTTTCGTGTCAATCTATCAAAAGATCTTTTCTCTCTTCATAGCCCAGCTGCACAGGAAAGAAATGGCGCCTGTCACAAAGACAGGGATAAATGCGTCCTGGATTGCGAAAGCGATAATGTGAATGGCTGCAGCAGCGGTTTCCTTGCTTGCCTTATCGATGAGATCGCTTCCCACACCAGCGACCGCAGCAGAAATTTGTTCAACAGATGCGCTGGGGAAAAGGCGTTGAAGGCCAGTATGCGCCTGGTTGACAAAAACGGCACCAGACATGCCGGTACCAAAGGCAATCCCAAGCATTTGACTGACGGTCATGAAGCCAACGCTGTAGGCAATATCGGAGGCAGCAACTTTCACCTGCGCGACGGGAAAGCCGGCCTGGCAGTAGCAACCAACACCGGTTCCGAGAAGAATGGTGTAGCCATAGATCTTCGCGTTGCTGGTAGTCTCATCGGATGTGTCTATATCGTGTCCGTCAGCAAAATGGCGATACAAAGGCAGTTCGTACAGGGTGAGGTGTACTTACAGAGCAAAGCGCCGCCGATGAGTTGCAGTACCGAACCAAAGACATACCATGGATAATAAAATCCAGTTTTTGACATGTAGTGTCCATTGATCAGGACGCAGGCGGAGAGAAATAGGATATAGGGCAAGATGTGGACCGACGTCTCGAGGGCGGTGGCGCCGCGAGTAAACTGAAAGTACAGTGGGAGGTAATAGATGGTGATGAATGTTCCAAATGCGGAAAACACTGCAGGCTGTTAGTGATCCCGAATTTGGTTTCCGACTTGAAGCAAAAAGGTAATACGTACTCATGGTGATGAACAGAATGACCATCTCGTAGCTGCGGAAGAAATGCATGGGGAAGATGCGATCCTTTTTGGAAGTCATGAAACAGAGGATTTGCTGGGCGCAGAACAGACCGAGCAAGACACCGGACAGTACGAACAGAGCGATGCTCCTGCCATCGTTCCAAGTCCAGAGAACGCCTCCAAAGTTCATTGCCATCATGATACAGAGGACCGCGCCGGAAGAGAGAGCGGATCCAATGTAATCTAGTTTGGCGAGGCGCGAGCGCAACGACACACCAGGTACGGGGTGATAGTCTGGCATGATGAGGAAGTAAATGGGCGCAACAGCACCACCAACGCAGGGGTTAAGGTAAAACGCCCATCTCCAAGTCGCCGAGCTCTCAGCAAATGCGCCTCCAATGACGGGACCTAAGACGGTACCGATGCCCCACCAGAAACCAGTAAGACTGAGATATTGGGGGCGCTCGACTTCAGAGGTGTTGACCGAAAGGATGGTCAAAAGTCCCATGTACATGCCAGTACCGCCAATACCTGCGAGGGCACGGCCGACAATGAAGGCAGAAATGTTTGGAGCGCCGCCACAGAGGACCGACGCACCCATGAATAGCGCTGTTGCACCGAGGAACAGCTTCTTAGCAGAGAAGAGGCCGAATGCCTTGGACCAGGGGAGCGTGCTTGCGGCCGAGGCAAGGGCAAAGGCGACGCTGAGCCAGGGGACAAGATTGACATGACCAAACGTGTTGACAATGGCGGGCTGGATGGTGGCCACAATGGTGGTGTCGAGGGCGTAGAGCAGGAACGACGCCAGGAGAGAGACGACAATAAGGACCCACTGCGATTGAACTGGTCAGAAGACCTGAACTTCCATTGATTTTGCAAAGGTGCTGGTTCACATACCTTGACTCCGTGGACGGGTCGTGGAGACGTGGGCTTCTCCATGTTCTTAGGATCTCGCTGCGCTGGATTGATACCGTCGCCAATGAGCGTTTCTGGAACTGAGCCACTACCTTTTTCGGACCCAGTCATAGTGGATGGATCGTTCGCAGTACTGGCATCGATACCACGAGTCCTCATAGTTGCTAAAGGTAGATCTTCAATCGGCTAAGAATATAAAGAGCAAGCAAGGGATGGACAAGACGTAAAGGTTGAGTTGCCAACCATGCGAATGTTTTTGAAGGACGATGAAAAACGAGGTGAGGCTCTGCGAGTCCAGCTCCTAAATATGAACAACAGCAATAACAACGACTTGCATAGGAAATGTGATGGGTGAGCAAAGATGACAAAGCATGAGGCTCACTTCCCTATTCAGAATGCGGTTGGACTCGACTTCGATCCACAAAACATGTAAATGCGAAAAGGGACAAGTTTTTTAGCCGATTCGCGAGCATATGTCGGCTATCAGTTGCGCAAAAGCCAGCGTCGCATCTCTCTCAGGGAAAAAGACTAGCCAATTTTGGATTGTTTCCAATCGGGAACTATCCAAATCAGGACTTTGAACCCAATTTGGTTCGCCTATATGCATTCAACTGTGGTATGTAAGATATATTGGAGTAGCGTCTAACCTCACGGACCGTGCTGAGATAAGGCTTACACTAGTCGTACGCTTGTGCTAAGTGTGTGTACTAACACTCAGGAGGCTGAGGGAAAAGGCCTCTCGGTTATATACAACGTCACGTGACATCATATTAGAAATTCGTTAGAAGACACCAATCCGGATTACATAAGTGACGCAAGCAAGGGTCGTGATTGAACATAAGCATTTTTGTGTTCTACCCATCACAATACTAATTACACCCCCCCTTTTATGTCTCTGCATTCTACATACTACGACGGTTGCAGCACCGGCCAACTTGTCCGCTTGTGCGCCCTCACGGCAGTTAAGCGACCGGATGACGAGAAACTACGGGTCATACTGCATCGACTCAGTCGTCGCATCCTCAAAGCGGTAGCGGTGAATCAATTTCGCGAGAGCCAGCTTTGCCTCAAGTTTCGCCACGTTAAACCCACGCAGCCTCGCGGGCCGGCCGCAAAAGGCGTAAAGGCGAACCGATGTCAAGTCCGACCATCTGCCGCCCAGCGATCCGGGTCGAAGCGGTCCAGATTCTCCCAGTGGTCGTTGTGGCGATGAATTGATGGAAACGTTAGGATCACGATAGCACCGGCTGGGATTTGCCACCCGCCAGGCACGATTACGTCCTTCTTGGTGTTGCGCGCTGTCTGGAACGACGGGTTGTGCATGCGATGCGTCTCCTTGATGAAGTGGTCGAGGAACGTCAGCGAGTTGATCTTGTCGTATGACCACTCCTTGTCGGGAGTGCAGCCATGATTGACGAGCTCTTGAAGCAGCCGCTCCTGGTTACCTGGGTATTTGGTCAGCGCGTAGACCATCCACGACAGCAGTGACGAGCTCGTTACAAAGCCCGCACCAATGAGCACGACAATGTTGGTTAGCCTATACTTGTGCGGCAGCTTCTGCCCGTCGTCGTTGACGGTGCGCTTCAAGTGGTCCGCGATGCACGTCGAGTTGAGCGCAGCCTCATGAATGGGCGCGTCCTTGCCGCCGTTACCCACGGCTGCGTTGTCAGTGGCCTCGTCGATGAGCCTCCATGCACGTGTCTTGACCTGGGCTAGCCGCCGGTAATTGCCATACGGCAGGTAATTGTACCACGTTGGGCTGAGCGACGTCTTCTTCATCAGCGACATGTACTCGCCAAGCAAGTGGATGATTTCGTGCGCTGGCGTGTCAACCGTCGTGAAGTGCCCGACGTCGAGCCTCAGTACGATGCGGTAGATGATCTGCCCAGCAAGCTTGAACATGTATTGATAGGCATTGAATGCCTTTCCCTACGCGTCGAGCTCGTCGAATACGGAAAAGCTCTCCTCAATGGCCTGCTGCATGGGATTTACGTACTGGCGCACCGCATTGGGCGTCATACTCGGCGGAACAAACTTGTGCGCAATGTGAAACGCCGGCGACGACGTGTCGCACATGAAGAGCGCCGTCTGGTCATTCATGTATTACAGCGGATGTGATGCATCTAATGTGATTTTGGTAAAGTACTCGCTCACGCTCAGTGCAGCCTCTAATACTTTGCGGATCGTTGGTGAGATACGTAGTCGTACCCATGTTGACCGTTTTGATGACGCTGCCCAGCTGCGCAAATAGCCGTTCATGGTTACCCGAATGATCTGGATAGATCTCAAAATGGTTTCCGAAAAACGGCAGCTCCCTCGGCGCGTGAGACAGTCGTATCAGATTGCCATCTACTTTGAGACTGATTGAGCCTGTGAATGCCATGACATCGTCAATCGTGTCGAGCGTCTCCGCTCCGTGCAGCGACACTCCTAGTTACCTATTTACTAGTCCAGACTTGGTGGAGGGGTAAATATATAACCCCATAGTAGAATTTGGCTTAGGATAGGTTTACGTAATATCGTGCCGTTAGAAGTATGTTTTTGTCCATGGATATGTGGAGGATGCCCCTACCACGCCAATATCACCCTTTTCCCTACCGTAATATGATATCTTCCAGCTTTGTATTGTTTCTATCGAGGTCTCGAAATGCCTCTCCATACATAATGCCCTGAATAAATGCATCTCCAAGCATATTATACGCCTGGATGGGTGGTTGAGCCACTTGGTAGTAGGATAAGTCGCGGGCCTTCGGGCGTAGCACATATGGCACTTTGCCCCCAGCAAGCACGGCTACAAAGTCTCCAATCTCGGCGTTAGAGGGTGCCGTTCCGAAGTATCCTTTTTTGGTCCTGATGAACCTTCTTCCCGTCATGTTTGCTAACACTGCTCTATGATAGGATCCTATCTTCTTATCGAAGTAGACTGCCCCGGATTTGTCTTTGTTCTCTCTGCAAGACACCTCCCATTCTGTTTCGTTCGCCAATACTTTCTCATCTTTTTCGTGCCTGATTGACCATATGATATCATCGAAAAGAAGGATATCGCCGCACATTGCTCTGCCAAATGCCGCAGCGACTGTTTGTTCTCCCTTCGCACCAACATATGACGCAGACGAACTGAGATCAATTTGAGAGACCTCACGGCAGTCAGCGATAAGTTCTTCTTTCTTGCAGTTTGTTACCACCGGCTTCCCAGTTGCACTGATGGTATCAAACATCATACCTCGGCAAGATATGCTTCCCGGTTGTACTCTCTTAACGCTGGGAGTGGTGTCGTAACACGCATTGTAGTTGTTGGCAATGATTAAACGGTCGAAATAAATAGACTTTGGGATATGGCCATCGAGCCGCGCAGTCCAGTCCGGCACAAAGGAAGGCAAGTTCAAGCTAGAACTGCCGTAGAGGTGACTGAAGACTTCTAGATCTTTGCCCTGTTCAATGAAGACGTGAATAGCATCCTCGAATATGTGCTCAGCGGAAAGTGCGTAGTTTGGATCCACCCTGCTCATTACTTCCTGCGAAGTCAAGCCCAGCAAGCCGTATAGCTTATCCCGAGGGTCCGACGCAAGTCTCCGACGGCAAGCAGCTACCACCTGCAGAAAATTGAGAGTATTTCGATCGCGTTTCATTTTCAGAAGCTCCGAGTACCGGTTTGCTGCGCTGTTTATGTTGAGGTGTGTGAGGATATTGTGGCGTACGAAGATGTCGCTCTCGCGGCAGCAGGATTGCCTATGCTTCGACAACCTTTCGAGGAAGACCTGCAGATCCGAGTCTGAGACTGTGCGGAGGCCACAGTAGAAATTGACTTGATTTGCCATCACATACTCTTGCACCGTCCAGAGCCGGTGCCACCAAGGCCTATCGAAAAAGCTGATCAAAGCGTTCCGCATCGCTCTGTTGGTAAGGTTCTCGCCGTCAAGTTTGATGCATTTGCGCCCTGATTTCGGTGCGAAATGCAGGTCCTGTCGTTCGCGGATGAGTTTGATCAGTTCAAAAGCTTCCCTGTCTCCGTTCCAAGAGTCCCCTAGCCACACAATCACACTGGCCGCCTGCGAGTATATATCCTTCATCCGGGTCACCTGGTGGTTTCGCTCCTCCACATCACTTTGATTGATGCAGAGTGCGTCGACCCAGAGAAGCCGAGGTGTTTCTTCCATCCTCAAGTTGCATAAGATATTGTGCAAGGCTGACTTGATCATGAATGGTTCGTGATTAAGTTTGATGCTGATGACATCAGAGGCGTCGCCCCATACCCAGGATAAGGCTTCGAATGGAGGAGATTCATATAGTGAAACGGTGACAAAGGAGCATTCTAGCTCAGTCATGAGCTTCTTTTTCGTATCGTATGGTTCATGGATAGGACGTAGGAAACTCCGAAGCCTTGCTGCAAGTCGCTTGTGCTGGTGCTCCCTTGACTGGGGATTCGTTGCCTGGAGCGCCTCCAAACGGAGAAGTCGAATCTCATGATCTCTGAGGACACGATAATGCATGTCTAGACTGCCTCTGCAATTGTTCGATGTCGGCAGCAAAGCGGCGTTACGCAGCTGGGATGAAAGAGTGTTGCCGATGCCAAGACTAGCGGGGTCCTGCCCTTGGGGTCGGCTATAAATGGCCTCGACCACTGCCTCAGCTGACGCCTGAGCTGAAAGAGCTGTAAGTGCCGGGCACAATCTCCATGGTAGCTGTGCTTCACTCTCTGTGAGACGGCTATCTCAACAACGCGGTCCGATATGGACAACAAGTCAATAGCTGCCATCGAGGAGACTGAAAATAACGACGCACTAGAGGATCTACGCGATTTCGGAGGCAGCCGGCTGCGTCGGGCACGCTATTCACACTATGCTCCAAGCGTGCGCAGCTTTGGCGCTCTCGAGGAAGATTCCTACCCTGCTATCAGGTGAGTACAGATTCTCATCAGAAGGACTAGGTCTAGATTTAACCAGGGTAAACGTGCAGGCTTGTTGTGGTCGGCGATCGTGTGGTGGGAAAGACCGAGCTGTTGATCACTTACGCTACCAACCAATTCCCAAGTGTATACGTCCCAACTGTGTTTGAGAATCATACAGTGACGGTAATGTAAGTTAAGCTAATCGCATGTCTCCAACAAGCTGTACACGGAAATCAGATCGCCTAATTTTCTATCGCTGAAAGGATTGGGGACGAACCCTGTACACTTAAGCTCTTTGACACTTCATTCCAAGAAGATTACGAACGCCTTCGTCCGCTGAGCTATCCGCAAACGGATGTATTCCTCGTGTGCTTCAGTATCGCGTCACCAATCAGCTTCGAGAATTGTAAAGAGAAATGGATACCTGAGATCACTTACCACTGCCCGGGTGTGCCGTTCATTCTAGTTGGAACAAAGTGCCAGCTACGCTATGACCCTAAGATATGTGAACAGTTACGGAAAGATCGTGAGGCTCCAGTTGCAAAGACAGACGGCATCGCTTTGGCGGAGAGAATGGGTGCAGTCAGATACTTAGAATGTGATGCGCTTATTCATTATAATGTCAATAATGTGTTTGATGAGGTATGATTTGAGCCAGCTAAAATGCTTTGACACTTACATTCAATAGGCTATTGTAGCTGCTCTTGAGCCTCAGAAAAAGACATCTCACATTCTGCGACGGTTTAACTTGTTCCGGAAACCTACCCCCACGACTTCCGTAGATACTAAATAGTTTTTTTATAATTTCTTATCATACTTCTATACTCTAAGTTCTATATTCTTATTTAGATATAGTTATAAGATTATAGAGCTATACTATAATACAGATTAAGCTACTCTATTAGATAGAAATCTACTATAGATAGCTATCTGTGAAGAGCTGCGCCTAGGTACTCTACCAAGAAGATCACATGATGATAGAATACGTGACTTATACGAGTGAGAGAAGGTATAAAGAAAGTATGTACTTAGCATATGTTCTTCTTTTCTTTATCTTTCTTCTTCTATACTAGGGTGGTAAATAGTATAACGGCACAGGTAAGACTAGTCAGATTAGTATTAGTAGTAGAGTTACTTAGAGGTATATAGAAGTGCGTAGAACGTTAAATAAGCCTTAATTTAATAGATGCCTATAAGCCTTATATAAAAGAATATTAAAAATCTATAGAAGAACTATAGAGGATAGTCTATACTTATACTAGCTAGTATAGGTCTAACTTAGATCTAGTTTAGTTTAATCTTAGATCTCTTAGCTGAACGACCACTAGATTGGTTTGATAGTGTGCTATTACAAATAGATCTCCTCATTAGAATCTTAGATATAAAATATTTCTATTTCTATTAGCTAATTTTAGATTATTTTTAGATCATATTATTATTCTATATTATATCTTTATATTTCTTATATATAGTTCTAGTCTAATTCTAATATTTTAAAAGTTATTTACGAACCCGTTGTGCTAAGAGTTAGATCTCTAAGTATTACTCTAATCTAGAATATCTTACTAATTAGAAAAGGTACTATCTACTAGAGAAAGATAGAAAAATATTAAAGCTACTCTTTACTAGTAGAAATTATTTCTCTAGCTCTTCTAGTTAGAAAGATATCTTAGATTTTAAGTTCCCAATGTGGAGACCCATTTGCCAGCCTATCCGTCACCTTCACTTTTTCACCAAACACCGGAGCCAACGCCTGTCAATACTAGGCCCTCTGTTCTATTTTGTTCATACCAGGAAGCAATTGAGAGTGAAAGACTGGTGTTAACTCTACCGTTAAGCGGTGAAATGTGTGCGCATGGCATCTATCTAGGAGAAAATTGCCAGTCCATAGCAAAGCTGTTCGCTGACGGTTGATTGAATCCTATTACTCCATCCCAATCAACGTTTCGAGACGGCAGGCTTGGTGAGTCATCTAAGGAAGAGGCAGGCTGTACTTCCGAAACCGAACGAGTGCTCCGTTTGTTTTGCTGCTCATGCTCAAGTAGCTGCCTAGCAATCTCCTCAGAACTATAACTCCTGTACGATGTTCTCTTGTTAGGCTCTAACGCAATTCTGTGGGCAGTTTTACCGTCCTTATCAGTGATGGATGGATCAGCCCCACTTTTCAACAAATGTGGCACAATTCCGCTGCAACCACTGTATGCCGCCCACCAGAGCGGAGTCCGCCCATGGCAGTCTTGGTGGTTGACATTTGCCCCACGGTCGATAAGGAGTTGTACTATTGAAAAATGGGACTGGGCTGCTTTGCAGAGAGGTGAAGATCCCGAGGAGTCAATGGTGTTCACGTTTGCACCTTTGTCCAGCAGGAGCTTGATAATGTCCGCTAATTTGTCTTCTCCAACTCTGCGCAAGGCGGTTGAACTCCAATAGGAATCGTCCTTGCAGTACTCGTGCACCGCTAACATTAACGGACTGCGGCTGCCATAGCCCTCTTCTCGTTCTAAGTCGGTTCCCCTCTCAATGAGAAGTTTCACAGTCTCGATATGCCCATCGTGCCAGGCCGTCCTTCTCCTCTCAGTCGTTGACTCCAATTCATTGGTTCTAGGATGATATGAGGCTTCCTTGACCTTCTCACTTCTGCCTTGGATAGCAGAATGCAAGGCATTCCCGCTAGTTGGCCGACAGGAACGATTCGGGTCTATGCCCTTGTCCAGAATTGCGCGCACCAGGTCAACGCAACCTTTTCCGCTAGCTAGTTGGAGTGTCGTGATGGGCGCACCATATTCTTTGGCCTCTGTATTAACGTTCGCCCCGTGTTCTATAAGTTGTCGCGCAATTTCAAACTGATCGTTTTCAATTGCCGCAACCAAGGCTGTTCCATAATGACCGCCCACGATATTAGCATCCGCATGGTGCTCGAGGAGAACCTTTACAACATCTGCCTTGCCAGCGGCACATGCAGCCTGCAATGGTGTTGCATAGAATCCGCCATGATCGTTGCAATCAACTCCTTCATCTAGTAGAAGTCGAACGATCTCGACATGGCCAGCCGAAGACGCTGCGTGGATGACGGAACCCGAAAAGTATCCACCGGCGGCAAAAGGGTCTGCACCGTCATCAAGTAAGAGTCGAAAGGATTCCACATCGCCGGCAGATGCAGCACAGTGTAAGGGGGTCTCGTTCTCAGTATCTTCCTGTTCTACAATGTCTTCAAATCCTCCGGCCTCCAGGATCTGTTTTACAACGCGTGCATTTCCGGAAGACGCTGCAGAATGAAGCAAGGTGTATCCGGATCCTTCTTCTCTGTGCCTCACATCGGCTCCTGCCTGGATCAGTAGATTCACGATGCCTTCGTGTCCTTTTCTTGCTGCCTGGTGTAATGCAGCTTCCTTGTTTTTGGCTTTATGGTCCAGTAGTAGGCGAACAAATTCGATATGGCCGCGGTAAGAGGCCATCTCAAGCGCGCTTCCGTATGGACCCTTGGAATGATCGAGAGTCGCCCCGTTCTTAAGAAGCAGCTCTGCACAGGCAGTGTGGCCACCCCATGCAGCTCGTTGCAGTGGCCTCTCGCCATCCTCATCCTCAACATCTGGATTCTCCCCACGCCGGAGACGGGCCTCCACGGCACTGTACCTCCCATGCCAAGCTGCTCTATGCAAGGCTGAGTCTGTTTGTTTGGGTCCGACATTCAAGTGAAGCGTAATCGATTTTCCTAACCCTAACATGTCGTCCATATCTGATCCTTTCTCTTCTACCGTCTTGTTTGGACCGCTGAGCTCTTCGGTGGGTCCGGGTGCATTTTGGCTGACTGGCTCGTTGATAGTTTCGATAGACTGGTCTGTAATGGGTTGCACTTTCGCTCGAGAATTCGCAGAGCATGGCCGATCCATCTGCTTACATCGATTGCATTTCTCGCCCGGCCATGGGCGGTTCGCGGGTTCGCACTTGGAGAATTAACATAGGACCATGACCAGTTTTTCATTTAAAAATACCTTCTTTTTGTCTCTCCTGCAGTAGGTGCATTTATCGAACTGCAGTTGCTGTGGCATTATGAAAGTGTGTTGAAAAGGTGAGGCGTTTTTGCTCTAGTACGATTTGTATCTTCAAGTAGTAAATAATTGCAGTTAAAAAAGGGGGGAGGGGAGGCTACATTAGAGCTGACTCTTGCTTAAGTATTTAGTTATGCCCTGTACTGTACCTTGAATTAGTTTCACTAACACAGCCAATCATATCACGTCGTCTTGCGTAATAGACGCAAGGCTGAAACATTTAAGCGATCAGGGGGCTCTTTCAGCTTTGGTACGTAACTGCACTACCGTAGTCGCGCTATCGCAGTCGCACTATCGCAGTTACGCTACCACAGTCGCACTATCGCAGTCGCACATCGCAGTTACGCTACCTAGTACCCTAAGCAGAGTGCGACACCTATCGCACTGCTTGCGTATATAGCCATTGACACAATTCTTTAAAACCCGCTCCCAGATGCATGTCATAGAGATAATCTACCATCTTCTACAGTTCACAATATTATTTACACAGCATGGCCTCTATCTCTCCAGAATTCGTAGCGTCGATTGCAATCGGAATTCCGTCTTTTCTTGTCGCTATTCTTACATGGTTAGAAACACGGAGACGCAGCTTGTATTCAAGAGGTATAGTAATATAATAACCTATTTTTGCTACCTCCTGACGCACATGTTTATCCTAACTTATGTTTAGGGTCAAACGATATCGAACTCGGCCATCCTCGCGTCAGCCACAAAGGCCAAGCTCCCGTTAATTTGGCTCCACTTCGAATACCCCCACCTCTTATCACTGTGTATTTACAAGGGCGCTACAGCTTTATCATCTCCAGACGCGTTTGCATCCGCAGGTCTAGAAAACCTTACTGTGTGCATTACAATTATACTGCCGTATCTATTCAAGGGCTGGTCCAGAGCCGACGCTTATCTAATCGAGCACGTCAACCTTTGGTTACATATCTCACAAGGCACTCTTTATAAAATCATGAGAAGCAGAAGAAAGTTGATGGCGGTGAGGGGGACAGCGCTGGTCTAGCGAACAAGTCTGTACGGATAGGTCTACTAGCTACTACTATTTTGCTATACTAGACTTTTCTCTAACTCTTAAGTTCTTTCTATCAGCAGATATACATAGTCTGTGCATCTTCTGTACGAGTGGGTAAGTTGAGATATGGTGCCTCATCTTCGTGCAATGGTATACAGTTGCCACCATTACGCTTTATTAAGCGGATTGACTCCTTTATAAAGATCTGCAATACAAGTATCTAGGCCTGCTTTGACTCCCAAGCATCTACCTAGGGAGTCATAACTTCCAAGAAATTATCTGCAAGCCATGACACGAAGTTAGGGTCGGACTTGAAAGTGCTATTTGTGTAATCTAGGTGGTGATCCTTGACGTTAACTTCTGTTGTTTCGTGCACTATATCCACCATGCTCCGAACTTTAGCACTACTGTAAAGGCTAGGGATCAAAAGTAATGGTTTTAGAAAGTCAGCTTCTGGGTGGGGCTCCGCATACATCGCCAACACTAATATCATCTTCTTACCCTCGTGAAGAGTGCATATGAGCTATGTTGAAGTCTTAATATCTAAGTCGTGGGCAAAGTCCGAAAATGCTTTTACGACTGCGTCTTTCTCCTGGGCTGCGAAAGCATTATTTCTAGCGAAAATGTCTGCTTGAGGGAAGGTCTTGTGATCGAAGCGCGTCACGATCCCGTAGTTGGGTACACTACCACGTAAAGCCCAATTGAGGTTGGGGTAGTTGTCCAATCTAACATTGATAATTTCTCCTTCCGCCATAACGAGCTCGTAGTTGCGCACGATGTTGCAGCCCCACCCTCGCTCAGACGCGAAGGACAATCCACCTCTAAGCGTATATCCACCAAACACCAACATCGCCGGCGTGGCCTCTGGCAACGCCTAGTCCATCTTTGCCCATGATATCAAAGACGCGCTCTCATCTCTTGCTAGAGCCAAGATTCGCGATGAACTTATCTTCATTGTACTTTGCCCCATCGAGATTCTTGAGATTAATCACAATGCCATTTTCGATGCTTGATGCGAACATCTAGAGCCTACTGATAAAGCTCATTTAGGATCTAGGATTCCTTCATCAGTGTTACAGCCAGATGTAAACGCTCGTCATCCCTTCTTTAAATAGTGCTAAATTATAAGTGCTATTTCCTATCAAGGTAACCTTACGCAAGGCGTTAAAGAAAGCGGTCAATTTCGCCAGACTGAAGGGAAACTCGATTGCGTGACGATTATGATTTGATACGAAAGTGCTGCGAAGGTATGGGATGGATGCCCCTGTATTCCCTGCCCTATATGGAAAAGATTCTGTTTGCGCTATGGCTATGCCGTATTCCTTACAGGACGATTATTGAGATTGTGTATAAACATATAGACTTCCTAGAGTTTATCTCAAGCAAAACTTTTATAGCCTTTCATCTTGCATCACGGTATCGGTATACGCATGGAGAAGAACACAAGATATTGCTGAAGGACACCTACGTCATGTGTGATGACCTTTACAGGGATTAGAAGCCATCAAGTCTTTTCAGCTCATCGCAGACTAAGTAAACGCGTAGTTCCCAAAACGGCGTTTGATAAAATTGACCGGATGCACAGCCTCAGCCCGTTCATGTCACCGTAGCTAAGCACACCCTGCGCACTGAAGTATTTTGTTGCCCATAGAGTAGTTGCCTAGACAGATTAAGTTAATCAACAAAACTATTAAGTGGCGGAGATCAATTGTGCGTAATCATATACGGGAGCCGCCACATTCCTATTGGGCTTAATCGCTTATTGATCTTAATGCACTGATTACCACATCACAGACATTACAACGCCCATAAGCACTTGTTACAGCGCGGCCAGGTTAATCACAACACGATATTCGTACAGAAAGCAAGTTACATTGTGGATGAAACCTAGGTAGCCTGTGGCGAACAATAGACTCATACCATGCAAATATAGATACGTAAAATATCGTGACCTACTTTAAGATGTAAAATTATTCACAATATAGGCTTAAATTAATGAAAGTGAATTATAGCCATACATGCAGCTAGCGATAGAATTACTTGTTTATGTGCAGCATCCTTAGGTTAGCGAGGATCGAGCAAAGATTGGGGAAGGCGTTGGCGCAGTAGTAGTGTTTTCATAAGACTTCCGGTGGTGTTTCAAAAATCGGCCTAGCTCGGAACTCCAAGCTCCACCAAGTAGAAGTGGCTACGTCAGCAGCTGTTTGCCCAATTGTCATAGTATTCATACCTGGTAGGCATTGATGGAATGTCCATATACCCGGTGAAGCCACGTTCGTCATCTGAACTAGTTGAACGGTGGCTGAGTAAAGGTATTTAATTCTATTGCTGACGTACGTGCCTACGCACGTGCACACATGCACTTGACGATGGACTACAATATAAAACCAGTACGCCTGCCTCATCACGATGACACAAAATCACGATATCAACCCTCAGCGTGATGAGAATTCTCAAAGCCCTTCTTATCTTGATTAGCTTTGGCTGCATAGGCCCTTGTCAGACAATAGCGGCTACATCAACTGGCAATGCTTCGTCTCTTCCGGTTCTGCAACCCATCCAAGTTGTTAATACGACGAGTTTGCTGAGTGTTGGATATTTCGACGCTGGGCCAAGAGATGCACAAGCAGTAATACTGGTCCATGGTTTTCCATACGATATCAACAGCTTTGCTGATGTTGTTCCTCAACTATTAGCGCGAGGTTATCGAGTTATCACGCCATACCTACGTGGCTATGGACCTACACGCTTCCTGAATACAACCACCCCCCGAAGCGCGGACCAGGCGGCTCTTGGATACGATCTCATAACATTCATGGATGCTTTACACATCGAGCATGCCATTCTCGCTGGATTTGATTGGGGAACGATTCCTGTAAACGTTGTTGCAGCTATATGGCCTGCACGTGTCGACGGCATTGTAGCTGTGGGTAGCTACCTTATCCAAGACCGCAGTACGGCTTGGGTACCAAGTGACCCAGAATCGGAATCGGCTAGATGGTACTTCTACCTCTTTCTTACGCCTCGCGGCTATGCTGGGTTGGCACAGCAGCTGCGCGCTTACGCTCGATCGATTTGGCAGAAGAATTCTCCACAGTGGAAATTTACAGAAGCAGAGTTCGAACGCACTTTACCATCGCTCTACAATCCAGACTTTGTGGATATTACTGTTCATTTTTATAAGAACAGGCTTTTGTACGCTCCGGGTGATCCAGCTTACAGCGACCTCTTGAATAGGCTTGACAAGCAGCCAACGATCCCTGTACCGGCGGTTACTCTTGACCCTCAGAATAGCACTACCTTTCCTGCCACAGACGGCTCCTGGTCAGCCAAATTCTTCACGGGTCCACGGGTTCATCATGTTATTGCAGATACCGGAGAAAACATTCCTCAGCAAAACCCAACAGCGTTCGTTAACGCAATTCTAGAAGTAGATAAGCTTAAAGGGAAAAGCTACAAGGCATAGAATTCATTTTTATTCTTTGATCAATGTTGATCTGTTAGCCAATGATACTATTCTATTATAAGTCTTACTATATAATGCTTTACGAGTTGTATTACGATTCGAACATTTATCAAATATGCCACAATAACATCACGAATAGCAAATATGGTACAACTGTCAAATGAGCTGCCACAATGCCGCTGATAGTGCCGAATACTTCTTATTCTCGGAGGTTCCTTGGACCAGCTCTCCAATGCAGAAAGGTTGAATCACAATTCCCGCAATCATGGTGTCCACACTGTCCGAATGATACTTCCGCTCAGATCGGCTATCTCTCATGGAATTCATACCCATCTTAAGTGTCGTCGACAAACTCCCAGTATCACTTAGTGAGCCTGAGGCAGTGTCGTGCGACTGGTTAGGTGGGTCTGTAGGAGACTTTAAAGTTTATGATAAGCACACGCTGGAACTCGTTATAGCCATTCAGAAGACTTATACGTCTAATACTAGAGCATGCCCTCTATGGGATTATATCCAGTGCCAAATGTTCAACGCATCGT
Organism: Curvularia sp. ZM96; assembly: GCA_022457065.1. Taxonomy (NCBI): domain Eukaryota; kingdom Fungi; phylum Ascomycota; class Dothideomycetes; order Pleosporales; family Pleosporaceae; genus Curvularia; species Curvularia sp. ZM96. Next base: position 4,303,359 of record JAJGBQ010000005.1, on the reverse strand, counting down.
GTTTGGCGGATTTCGCTTTCCTAAATGGACAACAAAATCTGAACATGAAGAGAACACTTCTATCAACCCCAGCTCCACCAAATTACCTTGAAGGCTGATCTTGTGAAGACCAGTGAAATTTCATTAATGCCTACTATGCTTATAACAACAATTTGGCGATTATGAATCTCATATTTGATCTGACATTTGGCATGATCTTATGATATGGAAACTCAGGCACGTCATCTAGAGATCCAACCTTATTCAAAACTCCCCTCAGCATGGCACTAGAGCTGCAACGCCTAAACACTTCGCGTATACCAAATTATCATAACTAAACATGCAGTATATATCCAGCCTTGGTGGAGAATTTCACTATTGCACCCCTGGCACAGGCGTTGGAAGCGCTGTTTGAGAATTGGACGATGGCGATGAGGACATACCCTACGATGGTAGAGGAGCAGCTAGCGAACGTTACCTTCTTAGCCCTTCAAGGTGTGTACGTCTACTCTTGGAATCATCTTTGGCTTTCCTATGGGATCAGAATTGATATAACTGGCCTAGCAGTTGCAGTCGGGTGTTATACTGTGTTAGTCGTAAATAGCGCTTCGTACAGCTCCCGCTTCTCCACATACCTCCGCGTTACAGATTGGAATCGCGCGCGAGAAATCATGGCCGATGCTCCAGTCTCAGGCCCTTGTGGAGCGGATCCACTAGCTGATGAGATTGCGAAAGCAACGATGAGGCTAGAGCAGCCCGCAGTATACTTGGAGTCCGCTTGGCCATACAAGATAGTGATGAGGAACTGCGGAGACTCGGATAAATGGAGTAAGCAGGCAGCTAAGTAGGCTCAAGCAAAAAGGCTCGTAAAGCTTCGGTGCAATATGAGTATAGCGTCAAGAAGTAGAAATGGAATGAAAAAGCGTCTTGATCTTCTGCTAGTCAGAGCTACTTGCAACCAAAAGGATAGAAGCAGGGGTTCACTAATGACTAAAAGCGAGATTGCAAGGAGCGAGATGTTTACGAATAACGTAGACGGATGGTGAATGCTTGTCATAGCTGCTAGAAGGAATACTAAGCTGTTCAACGCGACGCGACGCGATTTAATAGACGAAGCTAGGAAGCAATAGTACAGGTGGTAGTGACAGATAGTCAAAACCTGATAGGAACTAATTCTTTCTAGCAAATATCCAATCAAGCTATGCGCATTCGCGAAGCTACCATTACGTATCTAAGAATGAGAGAAGATCTTCCTCAGTGTCAGAGAACTGAGTTGATCGTTGCTCTTTAGCCACGTTAGAAACGAAAACATCCCTTCTGGTCGCAACACTCTATACCTGAACCATTTGGCACCTGTTCACTAGTCGCTGCCAGATGTTCTTGCTCTCTTCCAGATCGCCTCCCACTCCTATACCTCCCGTAAGTGTTTTCTTGTTCCCAATAATTATGATGCCACACTTTGCTCTAGTCATGACAACGTTCAGCCGGCGCATATCAGCAAGAAAACCAATGTCGTGTGATGCATTGCACCGTACAGTAACGAAGATCACAACATCTGCTTCTCGGCCTTGGAAACCATCGATAGAAGATACTTCCGCCATAGTAATGGCACTGTTGAGTAATTCTTTCTGCCGACTATATGGAGTCAAGATAGCCAATGATTGCTGCTGAAGTTTTGCAGGCTGTGAGCTAGTATCTGAGACGGGGCTAGTAAGGAGTTGTACGACACGCTTGCAAAGCTTGGCCTGGTCGAGGTTGGCTTTTGATCGCTGACCCAAGTCTTCTGGGCTGCTAATCTCAAGCCACACCAACCGGTTGTCTTTCGGCCAAGGAAATCGTGACATTGGCAGTGGTCGACTGTCGTCCGCGACTGCGGTGTCCAATCTGCCATCATAGAACTCTGTAGAGCTAAAGTGGCAAAGAGTGCGATGCATACGGTACTGAATGCTGAGCATAACTTTCGCTATATCTTTGCGTTCTTGCATGATATAGTGACGCTCAAATAATGAGACGTCATAACCCACAAGCAAAGAGTTTTGTTGTACTGTAGCGCGCAATTGGACATGATCACCTACCAAGATCGCACGCGAACATCCTTTAACGAGTGGTATAAGTGTCGCAGGCTCTGTCAGCTGGGAAGCTTCATCTATGAGAACAATATCGAACCGCTCGTCACGTAACAACCCAAGGCTCGCACCGGTACACGTAGTGAAGATCAAGCGGGCTTCTTTGATTCGCTGCTGGGCTTTACGGCGTTTAGACAGGTTACCCGCAAGATCTTGGCCCAGCATTGCATCGCAGGTAAACAGTCGAAGGTCTGGTGATACTTTGGAGAGCTGGTTACATATTAGAAGCGGAAGCTTGGTGAAGTATTCATGTTGATTCCGCTTACCTGGGTTGATACTCGCACAGCAGTAGTGCCAGTTTCCTCTGCACTCTTGGTGTTTATGAATCTTCTTAAGATGTTATCGACTGCGTTGTGAGTCGGCGCGGTAACAAGGAACCTGGAATTCGGCAATTGTCGGAGCAGCTGACATAGAATGACGATGATGGTGTGAGTCTTGCCTGTTCCAGGAGGCCCCCATATGAGAGTTAGTGAATGCTTCATTGCCGCCATGAGTGCGTTATTTTGGCTTGTATTGAGACCCGGATCCCTGGCAACCGGTAGCTCAACGTTTGAAAGCTTGATCTGGTCGATGGCTGGTAATCCCAAGAGAGACGCATATATCCTGCAGCGAGATTCACGTTCAGTATGAAACATTGTCACAGCATCAAATAAGGCCCTGCTTGTAACGAACGAGCCACACAACGTGATATGCCATGCACATTGTGTAAGATAGGGAGGCGGATCATGTAAGCATCTGAGAGTGACGGTTCCTAGCTCTGTACTCGATACTAGAGCATCCATCGAAAAGAGCTTCATCAGGGGATCGTTTTTGGGGCTGTTGGTTACGGTAAGACGAACGTGATCACCGGATTTCAGGGTGCCAGCCACGGATGAGTCTATACGTAGTATGCTTTTGACGATGGTATGGCCATCCTTGTATTCATGGAAAGCCAGTTGAATAGACCCCAGCTCTGTTTTTGAAGAACTTGCAGCCTCCTCAATATGATCCAATGCGATACCAAAAAGCGAAGAGGTAAATCGACGGACAGATATCGGACGGCCAACGAGTAGTCGAGATGTTTCCGGTTCAAAAACCTCCAGAAGCAGGTCCAATGCAGCTTCAGGTGAGCGAACAGTAAGTGCAATGAGCTCCACCAGTTTGGCGAAACTTTGCATTGGCAATTCCTTCAACTCGTGTAGTAAAATCACCAAAGGTTGGCGAATAAGACTGCCGAACTCGTTAGACATCAAGATGAGTCTCTTTGCGATGTCAGGAGCCAAAGCAATCAGTTCGTCTTCCATGGCTCGTTTGTGTATGCTCCATGATTGTGACTGCAGGAGCGTCGAGGTTAAATAGGGTGCGTCTTTCAAGTACCACAGTAAGGTTGAAACGATAGTCTTGCCATGGAGAGCAAAGGTCGGATCTTCGGCCAGTAGTAGAATCTGTGAAAACACATCGCGAAAACGCTTTTTCTCATCATACTTCTTGAGGAGATCCAAGATCACCTGAAGCTCTGCAATGGAACTCAGTTGACGAAGTAACGTGAGATTGTTCTCTCGGCAGACAGCTCGCACAAGCTCTGTGTATTCATCCCAGTTGAGCGTAGCCAGTTTTGCCGTCGTATATTCTGGTTCGAGTTTCTCAAACAACGGGAGAACCTCTTGAGTATCGATATAGTATAGCCATTGATCGAGAACGCGCATTGAACCAACATCGCGGTTGCCGATCACGAATACCTCCTGCTCCCAATTAGCACGATTCGACAAGCAATTGAAAAAAAAACTCACTGCACCCAGGACACCATCGCCCTGAACCTTCCCAATGTGGGTCTGTATATCCCGACCAACCTTATCAAGAGCAATACTGGCCTTGCATTCGAAGTTGATCTGCTGCCGCATGGTATGCTCCCTTACCCTCCGTTTGTCTCCGACACTGGACAGGGCACGGTACAATGCATCGTCACCTTTTGAGCTTCTCAGAAATATCCAGGTGTTTCGTCTTTTTTGTTGATAAAGTTGGAATACTTGCTCATCGCAATAAAGACGATAGCTGGCCTTAGTGGGCACCGCGCGATAATTGGACGATTGCAGTCCTTGGGTGTGTGGAAAGGTGAACACTCGGACACCATCATCCACCGTTACCTCACTAGCACGGGCAACCTTTTTTGGTACATAGATGGCTACGCTAAGACGATCATTGATGCGCAGTACGACCAATTTCTTGTGAAAGACTTCCAATGACCGACATACGACCGGAAGGAATCTCCCCATGCGATCGACTCCAGAGCGGAATACTGGTTTCCAGCGCAGATGTGGATGATCCAGCCCGAAGCGATGAAATTCTTGTGGAGAAATGAGCTCAGACTGGAGAAGCCCATTACGAATTAAACTTGTTGCTGCGTTTGATGGGGGTAACCGAGCGAGGAACCATATCTGCTGTTCGTCCGTCAGAGCACTGAAGTTGATGGCGTGGCAGTACCCCATTATGTCCACGTCATGTCGATCACACCATTTCACCAGAAGTTGAAGTAGCTCAAACTCTGAAAACGCCATCCTTTCGCGCGTCAGTAGTAAGTCTACAATGCTTGCGTTGTCTTGAATCTCCAGCTCTATTGTAGCTGTCTGTTGAATGTGCGTCATACATGCCTCATGGAGGCTATCTAATATGAAAGGAGCCACCACTGACTTGGGATCGGGTGGATCCTCCAGCTCTTTGAAGGCTTTCAGATTTTCAGGTATTCTGATATGGTTGCCATCCACACACTGAGAGAACAGGCGATTGAGCTGTTGGCATTGTGGGCTCATGGCATTCCCGAGCCGAGCCCACTTAAGGTAAAGATTCTTGATTTTGCCTAGAGATCCATTTGTATAGCGAGCGAAGTATTCGGCACGACTATCGCCAGTCACTTCGCCGAAAGTAATGAGCTCTTTGCCACCAGGGTATTGGGCAGGCTCAGCCATTGTACGAGGAATTATATCGCTATCCCATGAGACAAAAACTGTTATGCATGAGCCTAGGATAAAAACAGTTGCAGAGGGTGAGTATTGAACTTACATTTGTCTCCGTCTAAATCGCCTCCAGACATTAGATCGGCGCTTGGTCGTTTCCCTTGTGTTGTAAACACAATGCAATCCACCAGATGCGAAAACTCGGGAACATCAACAGCTCTGAACTTCTGAAGATCACCTGGATGCAGACACGGGTTTCTTGTAACTAAGACTTCGGTGTCAATGATAGTATATGCTCTGCCGTCGCCATTCTGTGTGATGCGGATGAAACATTCTCCTTCTTTCAGTCGACCTGAGGAGCCCTCTTTCGCGGTTGGATCGCAAATACCAAAGAGTAAACGAGACTTTGGAATTGAGATTCGACATCTTTGTTCGTTGCGCTTATTGACCATTCGATCGTATTCTTGCTTTACTAAACTGCTCAGTGTGACGCGCACTGAGTTTAGACCATCCAATAGCAGCTGTTCTGCCACATCTGTCCGGTCGATGTAGCATAGGAATTCAAATGCAGCCCGAATGTCGCCTTTTTGAGCATTTTGGAGAAGGTTGAGATGCCGTGTCTGTTTGGAAAGGAGCGTTTCTTGTGAGATTCCAAGTGTATGTAAGAGAACAACGATCTCATCGTTAAGACTACCAAAAGCGTAAGGCTGTCGAATTTTAGCTTATTGTCCACGAAATGAACTTGGATACAAGACCTTGGAGTAATCCACAATAGCGAAACTGTAGTCTGGTGAATCTTTGAATTTCCGCATTGATGCTCGGAACTGGACCTGGATCTGCCCACGCAACGTCGGATCCAGTGTTAAGACGCCTTTGTAACCCCGATATCGGATCTGATAAACCGAAGGGAGATACCTTCGGTTCCGAAAAACAATGTTTCGCTTTTGCGCCAGGTGCTGTGCTAGTTGAATAGAGATGAGGCCGCAACCATCGGTAAAGATGTACTGCTTGGTTGCGACATCATCAATATCTTGACAACGATCAGGTGGCAGATCAAGTACGACCTCCGCGCTAGAGAAGAGGAGTCCAATGCGCTTCGCCTTCTTGCCAACAGACTTTAGTTTTGAGAAATCTCCCATTGCCTCAACTTTGATAGATATCTCCTCTTTCGATGCTGCGTACAAAAAGCAAGATCTTGATTTGAGCTGACTATTAGAATGGCCGAAGAAATTGTAGGTAACGCCATTGATGGTGAGGCCTGAAACAAGCATTCTGGTGATCCAGTCCCCATTCTCCCGACTTGTGGCTGGTCTCGAAGCCTCGCCTGCAATAACAGCAGGCCATTGCAGATTGAAGTCTGCGAAGGAAAGGAGAATGAACCTATCGAGAACGTCGTTTCTGATGACTCGATTCGAGGGTGTGGCTACGAAACGGAGGATGATCTGTTGTCGATGAATCGAGGAGACAATCGATACACATTTGATGAGCCCCGCCTTATTAGTTAGATGATTTTTGGGAATATCTGGTACCAAATACTCCCATTTAACGTCTTCTGGAGACACACGGTCCTGCAGACTTTTGACAAACGATCTGATTTCGCTCATCTTGTAAATTTCTCAAGATGGTGTGATGAGAAAAAGGGAAGTGGAGGGAACAAGCGGATCGCTGCGGATACGATTCGTGAGTTTTACAACCCGTGTCGGACGGCGAAAAGGCCGATGTACCCCACCAAACCATCACGACCTATTGTGAACCTTGTTTCACAGCTTCATTGGCCCTCTGTCGAAGTCGAGTCTCAACTTCTTTTGTTTTTATCAGCTTCTTGTTCTCCTGGAGGCTCATTGTTCCAGCCTGCTATTACTTTTCTAGCAACAAACGCTGAGTGCGCTCTCCCATATAGGCTTGTAGTACCAAAGACTCAGATGAAAATGGAGTCCCTGAATCAGGGCTCAGAGGTTACTACAATAGCGGGAAGAAATAAATCTCAATTATATGTACAGAATAACTTCCGTTCATAAACTGATATGCAATTCTAGTAGGCTGTTAGGGGAGACATGGAAAGGCAGATATGAAGAGGCCGTATGGTATGAGTGCGAAGTCCAAAGATGAAGCTCTTCTCGTCGCTGTATGGAATGATCAAATCAGTTGGTCTAAGTCTTCTCTTTGCCATTTCTAAGCTGGGACCATGCACTTTATTTTTTGTATATGGTATAACTTCTTTTTTGACATTTTAAGAAGTTCAGGAGCTCTTGATCGCGTCACATGATTTTCTTATTCATTTTGAAAGCCAGTGTTGAGTCACGGTTCAAGATTGAGATATGTTCAGCCGTTGGTACCAAGCCAACTCTAGCTATAGTAATCGGTTAGGTTCATTAATAATAAGCGTAGCCCCAGTTGAGCTTATATTGATGATGTTACGCGTTATTGAGGCGCTGATGTTACATGCACGGATCGGGCGTTTCGCAGTAGAGAAACGCGGGGTGAACCTCGGCAGGTCGTCATTTGTGTAACACAGCAAACGCCACGGTTAACGCCTATCAATAAAGGTATAAGCTCATTCTCACGTAAGGTAGGCAGTAGAACCGAACATCTCCTCACTTCAACACAACTCGTCTATAGCAATATGAAAAACATCTACATCATCGGAGCGCAATCTACAGGCAAGAGCACCCTGGTCAACGCTCTAGAGAACTACTTCGAAGAGAGTGGACATGAAGACATCACCCAGCGTCCGTTAATCATACGCGAGGTGGCGCGAGAAGTTTTGAAGAAGTACAATTTTAAGCGCGAGGACATCACAACACTACCAACACGCGCGCTTCATCTCCAGCAACACATTCTCGCTGCTCAATATGATGCAGAAATTACGGCGAGCTCTGCGGGTGCATCCACTTGGTACATATGCGATCGATCCGGACTAGATCCTATCGTGTATGCCAAATGCTTTGTTGGAGAGCATGCAGCGGCGGAAATGCTGGCGTCCGAACTTTGGCGAGAGCTTGAAGACAGAATGAGAGAGAGCATCGTAATATTATGTGAAGCTGGTTGTCAATGGCTGAAGGATGATGGAGTACGACTAATGCCAAAGGACGAAGTGGAGTGGATGCGCATCGATGCTGCATTTCGTGACCTACTAAGGACACGCGGTATTGATTTTTCTACCATACCTAAGGATGTTGCGAATATCGAGGAGCGTGTAGGGTACGTACAAAGAAACATCGAAACATCTCAGAAGTGAACGTCATGACGACTCGTCGCATTGGTACGTTGGCAAGCCAGAGAGAGTAACTTTTGCGATTGACAAGAACAGACGTCTTCGGTGTTTTTTTCTGGATATTTAATTTTGATTCTAGCATTTTGATCGGATGCACCGCATGTAGTAAGAAATGTCTCTGTGATAACGTCGCGCATTTGACCCCGCACGTTATGGTAGGAGGGAGATCTGCCTTCTTTAAAATATCTAATTACTTCTTGTACGGCTGGGAAAACGGGATGCTTATCCGCAAAAGCGGGCTAGCTCATCAAAACTAGCCCTCACTACTAGTTATCATTACATTTCGCATATGAAAATAGTCTAATCAAATGCGCTAGTTTTATTCTAGCTATGCCTGAGTGTATATGATGATGATTTGGAGAAGTGGTATCTTTCAAACAAACAACACATGTCCAGTACATAATTTTCTGTTACGCAGCTGTGACACCGCTGTGGCTCACATATCTACTCATGGGAAAAAGTTGCTAGCTGTGTAAAATGACTTTTAACCTTACTATATACAGTTGTGAATCTGCCACTTCTACTAAAGGGCAGGTATATGTACAAAATAAAGCAAGGTCTAGATGAAGTGACCAAAAGGCATCTTGAAGTGATATCTGAGTCGTATTTCAAGAGCGAGACTTGTGAACCACGGACCCGTCTAGAGGTATGATCCTAACAAAGACCCCTCGAGCCGTAATGATTAGACCTTTGCGCTTATCTAGCTCGTGTGAGATTTCGCTCTGCAGTGCTTCTGCATCAACGACCATAGCCACTTCGTCCCTGAGAAGCTCTTCTTTCTCTTTCTCTGAAATCCATTCGACGCTATAAGACATCTCCGAATACTTCTCGTTGGTATCTGGCTGTTTCTCTAACATTAACTCGATGTGGATATTGAGGGCCTCTGCCGTATGGAGCTTTGATTTCTGGGCATTTGTTATATGACTAACAAATGTTATACCCTGGACGAGATCTAAGTTATCAGCTACTCTATATTCAGAGGTAGTCATATGGGAATTGTCTGGAGAGGATATGTGTGTCTCAGACTCATCCACCAGGCCTGGCATCGACGCTGAATCTTCTTGCACTGTGGTAGTGTTTCCCAAGTCAAGTATAAGAGAAACGCTCTTGAAGGTTTCTGAAGAACTTGATGATCGACTCCTGGGACTCAGGTGTTTCCTAAATCTAAATGTATCATCGACCAATTTGTTTTTGGTAGACGATTCCTCGCCCTCCCCTACGTCTAATGAAGTTTCTTCATGCAATGTTGATGTAGATAGCGGTATTGTGAGTAGAGTGCTCTCATTTGGGTCCGGGTAGATGGTCTTTCTTCGTGTCGAGAACAGCAACTTCATGCTGCTTTCAATTTGGTTCTCTAGGGTTGAGTTGAATCTTCGATCCAGATCATTAAGACCAGGTATGAGTGGTATTTTCCACCCGGGGTACAGTCTCCCATGGCATCGGGGCGTGTGCATCTTCCCATGCATGAGAATGAAAGCATTGCATAGGAAGCATGCATCCTTGCTCGAACAGACTACTCTCGGTGGTGGTCTGGCAACATTCAATTCACAATGAAAAACCAGTTGAACTTCGGCATGTATCTTTGCTTCCCGTAACGTTTTCCTGGCCTGAAAAATAAACTGTTCGTTCAAATGTGAATCTGTCGTGTTAAGAAGGCGAGCTAGGTGGCTTAGATCCAGGTCTTGGCTGGGTGCGCCAGTCCTTCGGATTGTAGACGCAAGCTCTGGGATACTATCCTCACATGAGAGTTGACTGAAAGCCTCTCTAGGTAAATTGACCGGCACGACTTTCATTCGTTGCAGTAAAGGTGCTTTCCTGGCTGTGCGATATAAGAAGCTAGCTGCCTCTCTGTATCTGGACACTTTACTGACGATGTTGGCAAGGTTTCGTCTTGAACTTGGACACATGTCTCGGTTTGGTATCAGATCCAGCAAAGCATGAATATTGCCAACCTGCTTCAAACCATGAATTCCTTCTACCAGATTCTCCAACTCCTTTGGCTTCTGATGCTTAGACCATGCGTCGACTAGTCTTACAACCTCCTTGGCCTTTTGTATAAATGATTCAATGGGAGGCGTGTGCAAATTTTGTTGAATCCGTTGCTGAAGAGAATTCACAGCCTCCCACACAACAAGTTTAAAGGGTTGTTTGGGTTTACTCCGATTCCTACTTATGAACCTCAAACGGCCAAGAATGCGATAGGAACACATAGAAACGATGGTAGTGAAAATACGATGCTCTTTATCATCATATTTGTCTAATTTTTAGAAAAGTTAGTCAAGTGTTTCATGAAAAAGATTGTAGAATGTACCTTCTGAGATCTCCGACAGAATTGCAAAGATTTTGCCAAAGTTCTGCTCCAGCTTCCAAAGAACTTCGTTGCCATCATCCCACTTAGCCTTGTTCACAGCCAAGAAGATGTTGAGCGATGCTGATTCCTGGTTCTCTTTGACACAAATCGCGGGGACGTGATTTGGATCATCCTCCGTATTGGAGAGAAAAGCCAGCGTACTAGCCAAGTTTCGCTCCTCAGTCAACGACAAAAGATAATATTCCTGCGGAAATGAAACGTCGTTGATCTTATTATAGGAAGGAGATGCAGGAACAGAATGAAGAAGATAAAGCAGAGCGATATTTTCAGCGCAAATTACTGAGGGTGGTAAAGAGCCGGACAATGTCATTGGGAGAGGAGCGCTTTGGATCATCGAATATTGCAAAGGCGACACTGGGCTGCATTAACTTGAAAATATGGATATTCATAGTAAGAGAAAACGTACTGCATAACCTGACGGGTGATGCTCGTAGCAGTACAGCTATGGGGCATCCTGTGTAGAGGCAGTCATGATGTTACCTACGTGTTAAGATGGATGCGCGCATTGAGTGCACTAACACCAAAAGTGTCCGAATCGTCTCGATCAAATGAATCGCCGACACTAACTAGCTTCTCAGCTCTACCAAAACTTGTAACACATTAGTTCCATGTGTCTCAAGAAGCAGGAAGATCTTCAATAATACCATGAAAAAATTGGCGCAGCATTGCAGTGCTTTCTCTCTCAACATGAATATGCTTTGTATAAAGTGGAACACAAAAAAGGCCAAGAGTCGACCCCTATTGTAGCCATAGCTATGGTAGATTAGGCTACGCGTTATCGCTTCAATCTTCGTGCTTTGTCTGACAACGCGAAGCACTTTCACTTCCAGATTTTGTGCAGTGCAAACAAAGTCCGGTGTTGCTATCCAAGTTTGCCAAGCCCCATTCACGGTGCTTTCTGTACTCGGGAACACAGTGCTTGTAATCATAAGTACACGAAGAATTAGCTTCTTCTGGAACCGGATCAGGTATTCTTCCAGCCTTCGCTATCGCATCTGCGATCGATAAACGACCCAAGCTCCCGGGCCAGAGGCTCTCTTCCTTTAATAGGTTCAAGTAGGCAAAGGCATACTTGCTTGACCACCCACATCTATGGACACATATCCCAGTCGGATCGTTGACTCCGCTTAGGAGTATGTCTGCAAGGTCGAGCCGTGCCATGGCTCTCGCCTCTTCCAATAGACCTTTAGATTGGCTAGTCAGCAATGCGTGCTAGAAACTCCTTGACGCCTGATTCGACACTCACCGGATATTCTCAGATGAATCTCAGCGTCCACTTTTGGATTGGAGATCGTAAGGAAAGAGCGGTTGTGAGTAAGAATCATTCGCTTGGTGATCTTCCGAAATGCTACCGCGTTTTGAAGTAGGTAAGCGGCAGCTACAAGAACAAACATATCCCCAATCGCGTCTCGGCTAGACTGGAGCCAACTCTCGCTAGCAAATCGTAGAGCCCGTATGCAATCATACTTGTCCGCAGTGACAGCGATACTTAGAACGGTGTGTATCGGGAGTCTGTCAGGAATTCTATCGTTTTGGTGGTGAATGACTGCGCAAAGTATCTGCAATGCAGTGGCGTCGTCTTCAGGTAGCATTACATCAACTGGTTCGGTTCGACTTTTCATATCATAGCCCTCTCTCCACTCTTGCTTAAACATTGCGCGAAAAGGTTCCGAGGCAGCGCTTAGAAACTGCGAATTGGCGGATATGCGAACCATCTCGGGTCCAACTATCAAGACACAATCTCCATCTAAGGTGATTTGGATAGGGTAGGCTTGCTTGGCAGTAACGTGATCTGCCATGACGATTCTAACAGTAGAGCATTACTCTAAGTAGGAAGGCAGTTCGTCAGGCTTTGTGGAAAATAAGTAGGTAAATACACCAGCAATCGAAGGAACACTGTAAAAGATCGAATGATGTGCCAGCCTGTGATCGGTTTTGAGAATATTCAACAGTTTTTAGTTGTATCCTACAAGCCGGCTAAATAGGAAAGTCTAAATGTAACATGTGATGCAGGTGTCTCGGGTTAACTCCCTCGGTATCCCATATTGCTCCACAATATGTCGTGTCATATGTTCTCAACTAGAGATGCGCAAAAAATCTAGTTTCCCAATTTAGATTTGCTCACTTATGAGCTGCAAGAATGCCAGTGACCCTTTCTGATACTTTGTGATGTCATCTGCCGTCATCTTCTCGATGGCAAAAGTTCTCTGCTCGCCGATACCTCCAGCAGTAAGAGCTTGCACAACAGGCAAGACAGCCATACTGAGACTGCGAAGCAAAACTCCCTGAGACTTCTCCAGGGTTTCGACAAACTCAGCATACTCAGCATCAGTAGGGGTCATTATCCTGCACATTAGTCACTACTAACTCGAGGCTAGTTATTACTTTACTCACATCGCATCAGTGATGCCGACATCGGTCCCACTGAAGCCTCGATCTAGCATGATACCCAGGACTCCTTTACCGAATTTAGTCTCCAGAAGATGTAACCGTTGGCCAAGTCGTCGCAGGTATGATATCCGCCGATACTTTGTTTCGTACTCACTCGTATCGCATTTAACACTTGGGTACGTTTCTTGCATCATCCTTGATGTCAAGTCGGCGACAGATCTATTGACCGGGTTTCCGCGTCTACGCAGCGGACTTGAGAAATCAGAGGGAGTCAATAGCACTCCAAGAGTGGAGATTCTAGGGCTGCTGCAGTCCTTGAATAGCTCGACGATGTGGTGTCTTTGAAGCAGTTGAAAGTAGGACTTGGTATGATCTAGATTATCAATCAGACGAACTCTTTCCGCTCTTGAGACTGCGATCGTTGTTTCAAACGGAAAATGTGTTTCATGTGTCCTCCACCATTTGAGAATGTCTTGTAGTCCACCTATCAAGCAGGGGCTGCCGATATTTGTCCGGATCATTTCGAGCAATTCTATCTTATCTTTGCACAACTGCAGAATCTCTTGCTGTACAAAGGGTGTAAGAAAGACGTCTTGCGGAGATGTCAGCCTAAGGGATTGACATGCTCGTTCTTCTTCACTTGTACATGTCCCAAATTTGTTGATATTTGAATCAGGATTGGGTTTTCGGAGCTTCTTTCTCTGCTCAAGCTCAGCCTGGTGTACGTTGGTTCGTTTCTTCGTAGGTTTTCGGGAATGGCATGCAGCGCTAACCGTGTCACGCCTCGATGTTACTTCTCCGGTAACCGTTGTAGAAGATGTAATATGTATATTTTCATCCGGCAATTCATCCATTGGTAGTTCTACATTGATTATCTCTGCCTGGGAAGAGTGGCCGTGCTGTGTTGGTGAGTTCTGCCAATCATCTTCGTCTATCACGATATCTATCTCGGCCGGTGACTGCTGAAGGTTTGATACTGCACGCTGTCTACTCTGAGAGCATGTCCCAGAAGTGTGGTCATTGCTAGTCGTAACCAATGATGGATAGTTACCCGCATCGACATTGAACAGCGATCGTGCAAGGGAGGTTACATTGAGCGATTCCGGAAGCTCATCTATCGATAACATAGTGGGATCTATGGTTTCTCCAGCGGTGTTGAATACACTGAACAGTATGCAATGTCAGCGTGCTGCGGCAGGGAAGGCTGATTCGACTAACCCAAGGTGGTGCATTGTCCTAACCACGATACCAATATCTCCTCCACAATCGAAGAAGACAGCTGCTATGATTGCATTGATCGCTTTCGCATGAACGCTTGGTGACTGTGCGCCATCTTTCTCGGCGAACTTGATGTGGCCGCTAATACCTGTTCGTCTTGCAATAGACGCACGGTGTTCGTTGCAGGCCACACTTTTCTTAAAGTCGTTGGCGTTAGCTAAGTAGAGATCAGCCTTATCTTGTAGCACGTGTTCTCAGTATCTTACCTCTTGTGGCCTCAGCTTCAAAGGCTAAGTAGCTTGATATGAATTCGCTAAGTGCAGTGCCAAACTGCGCCAATTTTCGATTTCCATCCCAGTCTTCTTCTAGAACTCCAGCTGCTGTCAGCGCTCTACACAGCTGATGATGACCATGTTGGAAATTGTAACGAATGATATTCTCAACAGCCTGTGCACTTGAAATTGAAGCCATGATTTTTGGAGTTTAGGGAAATATCCTTCCGATCAACAAAGGCAATAGAGGAAAGAGGGAAAGTGCAGGTAGTGTATCGTATGGCCGAGCGAAGCGGAGGGCTAATGTTATCTACAGCAGTCTCCGATGCACATTCATATGATTGCATGTGTCATACGGCATGCATATCTAGCGTAATCATCAAAAAAAAGTACTAAGAACAACAAAACCTAAAAGGATTCAAGCTCAAACCTAGTTAGATCATACTTCGGTATTCCTGTAAGATCTCTCTTGACTAACAATACTGCCCATCAATCAAGTAAGCGTGTGCATGATTGTCAGAAGTAGCTAGACGGTTGTAGTAAGTGGGGTTTTTGGTTGAATGCCTGATGACGTAGGCAAGTTCCTTGTGCGAGGGTCTGAGCAACTACGCGCTATCCCGAATATAGTCATTACAGCAAGCAACTCTTGAAATGCCTATTTTCGACTAGCTCTTACGTGAACGGAAATCATCTGACCATTCCGCGCTTACCTCCCTTCCTCTGCATACAAGAACTACTAAATATACCATCAGAAAGACCGCCCACAGGGTCAAGAGCAGAGGAGTCTGCTGGAGATGGTAAGAGAAGAACGCTTTGAAGGTACTAAATGGCAAAATTACCACCCTCATAGATAATATCCTTGAATATGTAGTTACCTCGACCTCGACCCTAACGTGAGCCCATGCTACCTTAGTGACAGCAGACATCATCATACAATCGTTCTTAGGAGTTGTCACATATATTTCTCAAATAAATCTTAGAAAGTAATCATGTATTCGGAGATCATGTAACTTTTGATAGAGTTTTGCTATAGCAAGCGCTTGAAGTCCTCCAAGAAGAACATGGCGGCAATGGTATATACTCGAGGCTCTTTCAGCAGTATGGGTCACCTGATAGGAAGTAAGAAACTGAGTTCTTAGATTTATATTCCACCATACCTTCGATGCCGTACGACGGATCGTCCGAAATGCTAACCCAATGTGGGTATTGCGACAGCTTATGTTCGCAAATAGTCGAATATAGATAAGCTTGCTGTCTAGAGCCAAATGAAGCTTGGCGTTAGCGCCGATCAGTTAGCGTACACGCACGCTAGGAGCATAAGGCAGTCGCATGAACCATCTTAGAGAGTGGCTGTAACTTTCTTCTCCTATAGCCGTCTGCTACATATGAAACCGGTCAGTGGTATGTATGCAATGGCTAATAGCAGCGACTGCGCTGCAGACGTAGCTGAGCCCAGGCCACAAGATTGCTGCAACTATCCCGCGCTTCAAGCAGGGCTAAGAACGATATGACTCGGCTGTGCGACTACATGTAAGCACTCTGAAGGGTGGGGCAGCTCAGTGCATCCGATAAACGAAAAGTCGAAACGTATTCTGGTCTTAAATACTGCTGCCAAATGATCTCACAGAATGAATACGCCTTATCAGCTTCTAAGAATACGCGATGCTGCTTCCAAATCTTCAATCTTGTTCAATAGAGTCAGTCGCTGTTGTTTCGTCACTAGCGATTCCCCTGCAATCATCTCCAGTTGTTCACTATCCAGTTCGATAACCCATTCTTGTGTAAGTACCGCAAGAGGGCTTCTAGGCCCGGTAAGTAGGCAGTGATCGACTGCTTGTTGGTAGACATTGTCGACAAATCTTTTCCTGGCGACTTTGTAGTAAGACCACAGAATGTCGTGAATTTCTTCTTTGACCTGGTCAACGTTGCTTTGATTCTTGGTCGTATTTCTAACATCCTCAAGGTCTACTATGAGATTGTCAGAGACCTCGGCATGGTTATGAAACCCTTTCTTGATTTCTTGTCGGGACTTTGCTTCTAATATGGCTGCCTTCCGATTCCCGCGAACGGTCTGGAGATTGTCGTTGAAGTAGTGATTTACAGTGTATGGTCTTTTGTCTCTTTCTAAAGATACGAGAAACATTGCTTGATCTAATGCCGCTTTGTATCTCGTAAGCACTTCGTCGAGGATTGAAGTCCATATCTCCTCCCGAACGCATGAGTCTGCACAAAGCGTGTCCAAAGCAATTACCATGAAACGGTGGATGGCCACTATAACATGGCTAACGTACATCTTGGTTATGGATGGCCATTTGTGGGACTGCTCTTTGAAGGCGCTGGAAAGGATCGTTCCACCGAAAGTACCCAATTCCACACCACGAGACTGCAAATAAAGTTTCTTCGTCCATTTCATTATACCATTTCTCGGGTCTTCGATAATTTTGTCTTTGCTGATGATGTTATCAAGGACGCTGTACTCGTCCAGGTTGATGTCCTCATGAAAAATAGCCTTTTCCCAGCCATTTGAATCCTCTGACAGTTCTTCTTCATCTTTGTCCAATTCATCGTCTTCATCTTTGTCCAATTCATCGTCTTCATCTTTGTCCAATTCATCGTCTTCATCTTTGTCCAATTCATCGTCTTCATCTTTGTCCGATTCATCGTCTTCCTCTTCCTCTGACACGTCTTCCTCGACGTCTTTGTCCGAATCTTTGTCTTCTTCTTCCTCAATCGACTCGGTGGTTTCAAAACTTCGTAGATGTGCCTTCTGCGCAAATTTATAACTGAATGTTTCGGTGAGATTAGCTACATGTGTAATGAGTCTAGGCTCAACTTTTTCGAAGATCTCATGAGAGGAGTATCGCGCAGATAAAGCAGCTTCTACGAGGTCCTGGAAACGTCTTGCTAGACTGCTTAGAAATAATCGCTGCTCTCTCTCTGTCTGTCGCGCCGGACCGAGTTGTTTCAGAGTTGCATGGCAGTCGGATAGTTGCTTGCGGACATCCTTCAGGAGCTCCGGAAACTCTCTTCGTGTAATTTGGCCAAGCAGCTCAGTAAGTCGTGCTTTCAGAGCCATTGCGCCCAGGCGATCTTTTGGTAATGTGTTCCACGGTGTCTTGAGAAACATACTTTCTGCTTCAGAAAGATTGAAAGTATGCTCATCATCTGCGCCTCGGCTTCGGACGACATAGTATCCAAGCGTAAGTGGTCTTTTTTTTCCTAGGACCAGGCCGCAAACATTGGCTTGCGCGCTTTGCTCTATTACCAGATCGGGCTTTGTCAACACACCTAAAGTACGTTCTCCACTCTCGTCAAAATCCTCAGCAATGGTCAGGATCTCCTGGGTGGCAATGTCGACATTGCTGGGTAGGACGGCAAGGATGATGGTACGACTATGTTCTATGTAGCCTCTCACCATGCTTTGAACAAGCTGGATATCGGCTTTGGTCGTAATTCCCTCACTTGGATTGCGGAAGATGCCCGGTACGTCAATTACTGTTAAATAATCCTCATCGGGGCCGCATATCTCGATCTTCAGGATGTCCTCGCTGAAAACAGTCCCTTCAGATGAAGCAAGGTCGGTTCGAATTCCCATTTGAGCATTTGCCTGTTCATACAGTCAGTAACCGATATAGGCTGTGAAATTTGTGTCTTAGTCAAACTTACTTTCTTCAAAATTTCTGGGAAATGAGAGCGAAAATTTTCTGTTGATGGAATTTCGGGACGATAACTGGCGACCAGCCTCTTGTGTTCATCAGAAGCATGAGGACCTGCAATGATCTTGATATCCACTCGAGATTCAGGATCTCGGCGGGATGTTATTTGTGTCGCATATCGTGTACAAAGCTCTAGATTGCGAGGAAATGGCACACCTGTCAAGCTTTCGAGAAGAGATGACTTGCCACTACTTTGATCACCAACAACGACGAGCTATATGCAGCTAAGCGGGATAGCAATAGAAGAAGTTTGATAACTCACCTGTGGAAGAGGAACGTGTTGTCCAACGTTTTTCTCACGAAGTTGGTCTATCTTGCGAAGTAAAGCTGGGCTTGCTAAATGATTTGGCTTTGATGTGATCATATCGACTGCCATCTGAGGCGAAAATGCCTGCGAGGCAAGAATCGAAAGCTAGGCAGGAAATATTTGACTATCACTGTGGGTATATAGACTTAGCTAACATGGACCATGATCCGGCGCGAGCAAGCCTCGTACGAATCGATATTTGGAATTGGTTCCATCTCATGCACTCAAATCCTACTTCGTATATGCAATGCGAGTCGCTGTAAGGCTTGGCAAATGATCTTAGAACACCAGCCCAGCTGGGGACTGCATTTGACATGCATATAATGCCAGCTTTCGGCTATTTCCATCAAACAAACCTTCTATCTCCATCACGATTGCTGTTCTCCCGTGCTACAGACTCAAATAATTAAAGTTTTCATTTCAAGCGAGATCGTCTCATCATCTACATTGGGACTAAATGCCGATTTCGCTTGTTCTTGATATCCTTTGGAAAGTGGAACTCAAACGAGGACTTGAGTTTTCGTGGCATTCAATCGTTCCGTAATCCTTCGCCTGTAGTTCGTTATGCCTAGCAACTAGATGGTATCATTTGATAACGTGGTAAATTCTAATTGGCTCCTGTCTGCGGGGTATGCAGCCAGAAGTGTTGGATTGATTGACCATGCATTTGAGCTCGCTAGTGCTCCATAGATAACATGTTGTATCAGTACTGTAGATGGACGCGTGATACACCAGTCTAACATTAAACTATCCTTTGTATCACCTTCCTGTCTCAATTACCAAAGCTCTAACTGAAGCTGTGGCTACAGGGATTGGATCGCTAGGATTGTGATAGAAACTCTCGTTAGAAGAAAGCTATCCAAGGCTATGTATGACTAGGAATCTATTGAATATTGCCTCGCTGCAACATGACGATCGCGCGTCGAGTCTAGCTATGGTAGTCTTGTACACCAAAAAGGCATGCAAAAGGTTGCAAAGCAGGCTTTGTCGCTCGCGGGGTTCATACTTGATCTCTTCTTTTATTTCTTCACCGCAGATCATATGCAATGGCTAGGTCTAGCCCGTTAAGACTGCAATTGGTTTGAAGTTGGTACATAGAATCGGTGCACACCCACTTTACGTCTAGCCTAAGTTTCGTCAACTATCAAATTCGTTGAGAGGAAAGAAACCGAGCAGGTTTCATCGTATTATAGGATGAGAGTGAGCGGTTAGCTTGTATCCATCGTTGGCGTGCGACGCTGGCGCCACTGTGGCCAATATTCTCAGCGACGAAGTTAAGATTGGGGTTAGGTTGAAATTTGCGAGCGGCACGGTAGTCCGGCAACGTCTCGCAATGCGCTGTGGCCGTCCACATGCCACGTAGTCGGGAATGATTCGTTAGTGGCCGGCGTGGCTTTGGAAATGTACATCTTGGTACGCAGGACATGGATTCGAGCTGTTAGGCTACATCTTGATTGATTGGGTCCTGTTCATTGATGAGAAACTAGTTGGTTATGGCACGGCGGGTAGGATTGTGGCACGGCGGCCTGGGCTCGAGCCAGAGGATTGTTGGCCGCATTTTGAGGATGCCGGAGCTCTTAACGCCTAGGCGATTGACTTAGATGAGAATATTAAACGAGCTCTATCTTAAAGTATATGTCTAGGAATATAATTCTATTTCTTAAGTTTGTAGTAATAATATTAGTAGCGCTTTAGTTGCGGCGGGGCAAATACCTATACATTAAATATTAAGAAGTTATATATAAACAGCACCTGCAGAGCATAAGTAGCTTCTTTTAAACTATTAGGTCTAGTAGTCACATTAATGTGGTTGATGCTGCCGGATCACTGTAAATGTACCTACTCTTCTCTTAGCCACGAAGCTAAGAATTTGGATCCAGCAATTACGATGCTTGCAAGATAGCCAAAATAGGCATCACGGTTGACTATGTCCGAAATGCACAGGCGAAGGCACGTCGTCAGAGAAAGAAGTTGTCCTAGAGTAGGAGTTATACCTATCAGGTGATATAACCGCTATCGCATTGACCTATTCTAATTGGAACGTAGTGCCCTAAAATGATAGCTAAGCTTGGTACGGCTGCCCTCGATTTGACTCCAGAATGCAAGGCTAGACTGGAGAAACTGAGAAATTCCCCAAATGACCTAAACCAGTCGAAGCTGTTTCACGAGGAATTTGGTACGTTCAGTGTCTCGCTACAACTTACTAACGAAGCTTACTGGTTTAACTCCCTGGTTTATCTGTTTGTCCGATCGTGACATTCGGCGGAGCCATCTACTCTAGTAGAAGCCTCGAACTTGTTGGCAAAGGGAAAGGTGATCGGCAAGATGGTAGCAAAAATGCCTCTGGGGAGGCAATGTTTCAGTCTGGATCATGGCTCTATAGCTTGGATATGAAAAAATCAGCACATTCAGTGGAAAGCCTGTCCCATGATTCATTCAGCATCTCTAGAACTGCCACCAAAGCTGGCATTTGGGTAAAATTTGGCGGTAAAAATTCCAATTCCAAGTGAGTTGAAGCCTCGTTATGTTGCAACCTTTTCTGAACCTTTGTGTCAGCCTCCAAGAATGGATCAAAGAGTTGAAAGATGTGACGACATGGCGTATCATACGCGTAAGTAGCATTAATGAATTTTGGTATTCTCTTAACATGATAACGCGATCTAAGTCAACTTTGCTTTTGGGTATCATTCCTGACGTTCTCGGAATGGAATGGGTCAGAGACTGCTTTCAGCTCCCACAGTATCCCATCCGTCCTTTGGCTGAGCCAGCAGTCCCAAGCCTTTGAAGGTCACCACACCCATAAAGTTAATTCGCCATTGAGGCTCTAGATGAGACAAAGGGTAATATAACTCTTTTGCTATTCCAAAATTCTTTGAATTACCTTGTACTAGTCACCTTTGGGATTCTTAACTCCTTTGCGGAAACTCCCGTAGTGAACAACTAAGTAGCTCCTGGAATAACGCTAGCTATAGGGTTAGGTAGAGTTAAAGACTTGAAGGTAAGCAACTTACTTAGTGGTGAATTGAGCGTTATTAATAATTTAGATCTAAGTATCCTTTGTAGATGAGAAGTACTATCTTCGAGACATGGTCTACTCTATTTAGTATGGTAGATGGTCTAAGGGACATCTGCACTAAAGCAGGATCAAAGTTTATTAGAACTTAGCACTCCTATCCCTCGGTTTGCGCGTTTATTTCTAAGATTCGAATGGAAACATACTCAGCATTAAGATGAATGAAGGTAAAGAGATGAATGAAGACAAATAGGAAGGAACATTCAATTCGCATACTAGAGAGTCTTTTCTACTGCAAAAGACCTGGATTGGCACACCTATATCAGGAAAGTTCACGAAGTACTAGGATACTTAGGGTTGCTATGAAAAGGTAGTACTTTATTACCTGTTATCTTAGGGAAGACTAGTTAGAGGTATCGACGGGTTCATTCAGCAATACTATAACTAAGGAATCTTAGGCGTGAAAAATCCGCAAGCGTGTGCATGGTAGGAATCTCCTTGGGTAAATTCTGAACAAGAGGGTGCGTTGTGTCCAGACTTTTCTATGGCGCCAGATCATCCCGAACGGACAACTCCTCTAATTGTGTTTCGAACAGCTGGAGGTCTCTTGAACACGTGCTAGCAGAGTGAAGAAAATGAGTTACGATGGTTGGAACACCTACAGATCTGCTAGACGTTGCCTGGGAGTTATTCCCGTTTACACTTCTCTTGTCTGCACTCTTGCTACGAGACAGCGTATATCTTCTTTTTCTCTTAGAGTGCAAAGCTAGAGATAATCGAAATAGACCCGCATATGTTATAGGACACACTATACATTTCTTAACGCACTATTGTTAACGAAAGC
Source organism: Curvularia sp. ZM96 (assembly GCA_022457065.1). Taxonomy (NCBI): domain Eukaryota; kingdom Fungi; phylum Ascomycota; class Dothideomycetes; order Pleosporales; family Pleosporaceae; genus Curvularia; species Curvularia sp. ZM96. The sequence continues at coordinate 4,280,918 of JAJGBQ010000005.1, read as the reverse complement.
TGTGGTACTAGGCCGTGGAAGCGGTTAATTATGGATACTGGTAATTCTAGTCGTCACTATAGTTTTCGCAGCGATTTAACAGATGGGGGTTAGACATAACTAAGTAGCACAGCTTATTATCTTAAATATAGTAGAGAGTTCGTGTCCGCAATGTAAACCTAAATATTATCTAGTTCTTAATTTTAATATACTCCTATACACTAAGCTAGAAGTCTTGAGCTACTATTAGGAAGATTAGAAAAGTCTTTCTTAGTAGTCTTATTTATGTATAATACGTTCATATGTATATCTTATAGCTATAGCGCAGCCATAATGGGTGACTGGCACATTGTAGTCTATAATGCTACCGAAGAGATGATCATAAGTACAGTGGATAAGCTTCTTGGTAAGCTTAGCACGTCTTTGCAATCTATAATAGATCTTGCGTGTTGCCAAAATTCAAACTAGACGTAGTGTTATCTCCAAATTTTAAAAGTAGCTGTAAGAGTGCAACGTTGTGACAGCGTTGACACGTCGACTCGACAGAGGATCGCTAGTGCGCAGGGCCTAGAAGTACCTTAGAATAGACTTCTACTAATTCTAGTAAAAACCCTTCACTACTATAGCGCTACGAGAGCGTTAAGAAAGCAATTCTATAGTACGCCTTTAATAGCCCATATAAGAAGAGCCTAAAAATAGATATTAAAAGGTATAAATTAATCCTACGCTTCTCTAAGTTAGTTCTCGCTACTATAGTTAACCTTTACAGTAGTATAACGCCTTTTTAGTAGCTAAAACCACCCACCTTTAGAACGCAATAACGCAACAGCGATGTAAGGTTGTACTGTTTGAATTTCTAGAAGTAATATACAGGCCTGAGAATTATACATGATCTTCTTTCTATTATTCTGTTTAAATATAGACTAGTGGTGTTGTAGTAGGGATTTGGCTTATAGCGTTCGGCCACTCGTAGTTAGCATCTAGAGGAGAATCTTCTTGCGTGTTACTTGTAATAGATACTTACTCCCAACACAAACCTTGTGTTAGGCGGCCATAATTTGGCTAAGGTTTTGTTAGTAGACGATACTTTTGAAAGACACCTCCGTATTACTGTATACATCTAGGCATCTAGACAATACTAGGCATCCGCCCACTTCTGGGCATCAGCATAAGCTAGAACTAATAACTATAGTCGTAATATTAAATTGCAAAATTAACTTTACAATTTAATACAGTGAGTTAATTTCTCTACTCTTGATCAAGTTAGTATTTAATATAACTTAGCCTAAATACGTATCACTACTTTCATAAGATTTTTAAAGGCTTACTAGACGTGCACCTGAGCCTGTTAGAGTACTATACCCACCCGTAAGGGGGCTTACTAGAGTGATCGACCAAGGCTTACTAGAGTAATCGACCGAGGCTTACTAGAATAATTATTTATTAGTTAAGATTAACTCTACTTATGAGTCAGATTCTTGGCATATGAGAGTAGACTTTATTAAGATTCATAATCATAATATATAATACTACTCTTACTTCCCACTCCGATTGTTGACTTGACTTTCTACTCTCTACAATACATTTACCTATCCCCCTACTTTCTACCTCAAATCCAATATGAAAATCATCTTTTTCGGCGTTATAAGCACTCTATTGCCTATAGTGTTTGCATTAAATGGCGTATGTACATGCTCTACTAGTATTATCTATGTTTCACTTATATTATATAGGTTTGCACTAGAGACGGGACCGCTTTAGGGGGATGGGATCGGTGGGGGGCATGTCTCTTTGATGGCAACCCTGGTCAGCCATGCGATCCGGTAAGTATTTGATTGTGTCTTATCTGATCAATGTGAGCCTAATTGTATGTAGAGGCGTCCATGCAAAGTAACCGGTGGAGGCTGCTCTAGTGACTTTGGCACCACCTATGTAGGAAGGAGGGTAGCTGCATGTAGTTGAAAAGGCTGCTGTCAGGACCTCGCCTAGATTGGACCAATTCAGGCCTACTATTAAGAGTAACATCTTACGTGAAGTCATAAGACTTCTAGTATTAAGACTCTAGGCGGTTGGTTTTCGTGGATGAAGTAACAGGGTATGATAGAACAGTCTTTACAGATAACTCGTATATCGTACTTATACTCGTGTCAGATTATAATTGGTTATCAAAGATAGTAGTTCAACTGTGATGAATTATTCGCATTCTTAATTCATGGTGTTCTGTGTTCTGATTCATGCTGATCTCAGTGAGATGATCGCGGTGGATCGTGCATTCTGACTAATCACAGAATCTAAGTGATCACTAGAACACCCAGATTCTACCAACCACTTAGAACATGCCTATATTTTGATGACTCACAACCTAAGTTAAACATGATAAGCTATGGGGATTCATTAAATAGCCCTACATACTGAGTGAATATCCTATGTCTTATACTATTCTGTACGGTCCTACACTGCCCCATATATAGTACTTTGTAGGATTGGGTAGAGTATATAGAACACACGTGAAATGTTTTATAGTAGCGGTCTATCAAGTCTATGAGATCTTCAATTACTTATTATAACAGACATAGCTCCGCTCAGAGTCGAAAAGTGGATATAGGCGCAGTTTAGATGTTATTCGCAGCTCTAATACCAAGATAGTAGAAGCTAACTGTAGAGAGATATTAGATTATATGTTAGAGGTTTGGTAGATAGTAGCATGAGTATTAGGGTAATATTTAATCGAATTCTTAACTTCTACCTAGGCTGGCAAATAGGTATAGAACACCTGCCGTAGGTTATGTACATCGTGCTCTTTACCTTCCTAAACGGCTTCCTGTACATTTTCAGCGTCATCTACAGAATTTCCGCTCTCTCATGTCCTTGATCTGGCCTGCACTACTAGTGGGAGACTTTATAGCTGTTGCACTGATCCTAATTTTCTATAGCTAGATGAAAAAGGTTAGACTTTGCAATACAAAGGTAACCCACAGTAAGGCACTATAGTTGTGTAACTGTAAGTAATGGATGTATCAGCTCTAGTGCTGTGCAGACATGTGGCGCTCTCGCGGTGGCAAATCTTCTGTAAACAACAAACAGTACAGCAATTTACATACCCCTTACACCTATACTTCACCAAACACCTACTTAACCCACGACCCTCTCCGGCACATTAAACCCCCTACCTCTCGCCTTAGTGATCTGATCCTGCGTTAGTTCCACATGATGAAGCATCATTAGCGTAAACTTCTCCGTAGAACCACTCTCAATCACAACATCCATCGGCAATTTACCCACCGGGTTAGCCAACCGCATAGCCCTGCAATCATTTAGATTCCCATCATCCAATGTCTGCAAAAGCGTCTTTAGAAAATCGTTATGCATCGCCGCAGCAACAACATGGAAGACACCATCCCCGTCCAAATTCAGGCGCGAAGCAAGCGTAGTCTTTCGAATCTTTGGTAAAAGCAGGGTAAAGGCGCTGAAAAAGTCGCAATCGATGGACCATGTGAGCGCCTCAAGGTAGAAGGATGTTCGTAGGTCGGACAAGTCCGATTGGCGCTCCGGGCTTAGGTTTCGGAATGCTTGTTCGTCGGCTTCTACTAGAGCGGTCACGACGAAGAAGTTTCTTGTACTTCTTGCGACCATGGCTCGGAGTAGGGGAGCGGCGCGCATGTTTGCGTACTCCATGGCCCCTACGGTTTGCTCATAGGGGTCAATGTTGCTGCCTTCTTCTACTGAAAGAAGCTGCCTTAGAAGCAACCGTACCGAATTCGTTTGTCCGTTTTCCACAGCTAGGAGAAGCGGGGTGCGTGAGTTCTTGTCTCGAGCGCTGGGGTTAAGTTTGAGCGTCTGCAAAGCCCATTCCAGGAGCTGCACGTTCCCCTCGGCTGCGGCCCTGTGACATAGACCACGTTGTCTTTCGTCGAGGACATGAATGTCAGCGCCTTTCGTAACCAGCAGCTGCGCGACCTTTAAACAAGCTTGCTGCCTTTTCAGATCGGTCGAGGTTGTTTGATGCCCAGATACAATCAAAAGTGGACTTTCGCCGTCTGCGTTTCGTTTGTTGACGTCTGCTCCTCTTTCAATGAGGTACATCGCAAGCTCGAAATCCGCATTGAGCCCTCGTATGCAATGGTGCAAAAGCGAATCGGGAGACTCCTCCATCAGCACTTTCGAAGGGCTTACACCCTTTTCGATGAAGATTTTTGCCATCCCTAAGCGCCCGAGAATTGCACGGTGCACACCTGTGACATCAGCATCCGGCCAAGTGTTTATCAGTGTTGGAATCAGGCTCTCCATGTGCGCCGCAGCTGGTATGTAGATGCCGTATACGTCGCTGCTTGTGAATACAGTTTTCAAGTGCTCTCGGACGGCATCCGAAGGAAGTGCTGCTAGGCTCAAGAACACCTCCTCCAATCGCGACTTGGGAAGGTTACGCATGAGTATTAAAACAACATCAGCGTTCCCAGAGTTCTTTGCCATATCTATTGCCGTCTTCAGACACCTCATCTCTTCGGTCACACTTGAGCCCAATCGCGAAAGCTTATCATGGTGTTTGATGAGTAGTTTGACGCCTTCAACGTAGGACTCTGACACAGCCAAATAGAGCGGAGACGGTTGGCTCAATGGTGGTAAAGTTAGAGCGAGACGACGGCGTGAAGGGGAAGAACTTGGACTACGATCTGGGGAACTCTCAGGTCTGTATCGGCGGGCCTCATCCCTATACTTTCCTGATAGCGAAGGTCGCGGTCTCGGCTCTCCGGTAGTGCGAGAACTCATACGCTCCCTAAGTCTTTGAGATATCGTAGATAGAAAATACCGGGTGTTATCATCACTACCAGAATCTGAGAGCGGATCATCGGGCGGTGAAACTCGAGACGACGAAGGTTGCGCCGACAGGTCGGTTCTACCAGGCTTTCCGCCTGGCCAAGCCCTACTTAGAAGTAGCTCGGCACACGGTAAATTGCACCGACGTACTGCAGCATGCAGAGGTGTCCACCCATTTTTATCAAGCGCTTCGATCAGACATTCGCAGTCGATAAGCGCCTGAGCGATATCCAGGTGCTCTCTATCGACGGCGTAATGTAACGGCGTCCAGCCGTTTCCGTCCCGAGTATCAATGAGCTTGTCCTCGTGGAATTGGAGTAAGGCATGGACCCAGGCGAGACTCCCAGATTCTGCCGCTATATGCAATAGAGATCGGCCATCAGGGAGGATCTTGCTGGGATCTGCCATTCGGGATAGAAAATCCGCCAGCAGATCCCATCTGTTCTCGACCGCGACTGATATCGCCGTTCGTCCATCAGGTTGTATGGCGTTGACATCCGCTCCTGCCGTGACGAGCTTCACGACAGCAACCTCGCTTCCAGACTCAATGGCTATATGCAACGGCGTTCGTCCGATCTGGTCACGGATGCCTAGCAGGTCTCGATTGATGAGGCCACCTTTCTCTGTAGCTTCCAAAAGCAAATCAACGGCGCCCTCTTGCTCGTTCTCGAGCGCAATGTGTAGTGGTGTGCGGCCGTCAGAGGTTTGTTTCATGCTTGAAGAGCGATCCGCGTTCAGTAGTCCAGCAAGCATAACTTCAAGGCCATATAGCGCTGCCACATGAACAGCTTTTGCACCAAGAGGGAACTTGTACGCTCCATGGTTATACTGAGAGATCATGATCCATGACTCAAAGCTCCCTTCTTCCTTGGAATCAACGAATGCTTTAAACAGAGGCCAGATAGTGATGAAATCATCCGGATCAAGACTCTTTAAGTGGGCCGCCCAATAGTTTGATGCGTAGTCCAGGAAAGGAAAGTTGGCCATGGCTTGCAGGTCTGAGTCGCCGTACAGTGGGTCTAGGGCAAACCGAAGAGTTTCGCGAAATGTCTCCGAGACGAAATCGTCCATTCCGAGGTACGATATACACTTGATGAACTGCATCTTCTGTGAGCTAGTTGCCTCTAGATAAAAGGGATTCGGTCGACCTTTCCCAAAAGCAGGAAGCGAGAGAAATTCTTTGACGGAGTAATGCGACAGAGACACTTTCCCGGTGGTCGGAGATTGACGAACAAGGCTGCCACAGAGCTGGAAGACGTCGTTTGGCCGTCGAAGCATATTGCTGCGCAGCTTTTTGAGACTCTGGGTGTCTGTGGTTATAGCCACTGCTTCAACAAGCTCTCCTAGGTCTAGGGCCCGCTTCGAAAACATAACGACTCTCAAAATCTCTAGAGCCAGAGCTTGGTCTTCTTCTTCGAGCTTAGCAAGAATATTCTCGAAAGTGTTTTCGAGACCCCGTGGCAGGGCGGTGAGGACATCGGGAGTGATAGCCGTTCGGATGCGAGAGAGATGGTCGATTTGGCAGACAGTCCAGAGGAACCTGAGCAGTCATAAGAGGTTATCAAGGAGCGGCTTGGAAAAGACTTACATTCCCTCAGCTCTCTCAACAAGCTCAGCTGCAATAGTCTCCTTACTCGTTTCTCCATCATTGCCGATCCCCAACTTCTCAAATTGCTTCAACACATGCATCTCCATGTCGCTCTGAATATCCTCCTGCATGATTGGTACCGTCAAATACGACTCAAAATTATCCTCCAGATCAAGCTCCGGTCTACTCGCCACGAACACTTTAAAAACGCCACCTATAACTTCAAGATCAATGAGAAATTCTAGAATGCCAGCTCGGTCGTTGACTTCGTCCAGTCCATCTATGATGACAAACACTCGGGGACAACATTGACGGAGCTCGTGGAAGACTTCTCGTAGCTCGTCGATTCGAGGATAGGAACGCGAGCGGTATCTGGCGAGCAGCTTTTTCAACCGCGTTGGTATTGGGACATCCTCCGGAACCTTGCTCAGAAGCTGCGCGACGATGGCTCCTAGCACCCGCTCCGAGGATAACGCTGCGCTATCGGAGAATCGGCAATAGTGATACACTACTACATCAGCGGCTTGGAGGAAGAATTCCTCTATCGCTTCGATGACCTTGGAGCTATTAAGTATGTGAGCTCTAGGTCGCGTGAAATAGGACTTGGGACTGCGTACACAATGACAGTCTTTCCAGATCCCTCTGCAGCGACCGAACATCAGCCAAAACATCGCCTACGGATTTGGCGCGAACTTACGAATGCCCCAAAGCCAGAAGCTCGAAAAGCCGTCCGAATCGACCCAGTTCAAGAACTCGGGGCGATTGAGAAGCCATTGGCAAGATTCTGGGTCTCTGTCTCTTACGATGTCGTCGTGGAAGGCTTCGCCCGTTGGTCCCAGCCAGTCGATGATTTTGTCTCGCATTTCAGCTGGACCACCGTCAAAATCAGCGTCTGCAAGTTCGTTACGCAAGGCGTGCTACACTTCTGGACCCCAAAACCAATCTTCAGAAATGCGATACGTACCCTGCTCCCTAGCATCGACCTTCCTAATCAACAGATCTTGCTTCTCAACCACCATCTTCACCATCTCCAGCACCTCCGCCGTCAACTTCGCTGTATTCCTCCCATCCGTCCTACATACATTAGCAAACTATCCATACACTACGTCCTTCGTACAAGAAGAACACTCACCCTTCGTACAAGAAGAACACTCACCTCCCACAAACCTGCAACCATAAACAAAACAGCCCCTTAAACCTCTCCACCCCCGCCATCAACTTCTCCACCCTTGCGGCCATGCTCGGACCCTTCACCACCATCTTGACCTTCCCAGCCCCAACCCTCTCCTCTACAACCTCTCTAACCCCACTAAGCATCGTCTCGCAAGCCGCAACGATATCCTCCCACCTCTTGTTCTCCCCGCCAGCCACACTGTCCAAAAGCTGCTGCTCCACCGCATCTCCACCACCTGCCTCCTCAATTACCCCCCTTACCCCTACCAAAATGCCCGCGAACGCAGCGACCTCATTAAGCAGGGCCTTGAAATCGCCTTCTTGCTTTTTTGCTTCAGAGATGTGTGCATACCCTTTTGACATGATAGTGCCTGTGATGGTGAGGAGACCGGCGATGCTGGCTGCAATGCTGAGAGGGTCCATGGTGCACGGTGTGTCAGAACTGAGCTTAGGAATCTGTGAAGTGGAGAGGCTGGCGTGTGGTTCAATGCAAAGGTTGTGGGTAATGATGATGGTTGTGGCTGCTGCTGCCTCAGCTGCCAAGGCGGAGCTAGGTTGGGATGGACCGGTGAAGACATCGGATCTAGAGAGGTTCCCAATCCCAAGTCGAAGTTAAGGATAATGCGAACGCTTATCCAACTTGCACAGCCACATATCGTACATATCGTACAACAAAATGCCTACTAGTGCATGAGGTAAGACATGCAGGGTTATCTTAGATTAAGTAGGATTACCGTCTTGACACGCGCAGTGCCCTAAGTCATGCGATGCCCCACTCTAACACAACATCCTACACAATCACGATATAACTTCTTAAATACGATGAGTCACTCGGTAATGACACGTTGGCTGGTGCGTAGTCTCCCAACTTGCATTAACTTTATTGCGCGATGGCCGCCGCAGGAACTAGTTGGGTTTGGGACACTTTGTGACTGTGGCTAGAGAATGTGATAGTGCACTATTTGAGGAGCTGGAATGTTGTCACCTAAGCCACCACCAATCCATAGTTGAACCACAAAACGCTCTGCTATAACTGCACTTCGTAATAATTCTCATGCTGTCTACAGGACTAATATAAAACGAAGTCCATTTTATCGTGTTATAGAGTAAGAGTCCTATCCTCATAATATATATAAATACTTATAATTCCCTAGACACTTCGCTTTCTCAACGTGTTTGAAGAAATCATACTAAGTGGTACTCTAATAGTTCTTAACCTCTCATAATCTTCATCCTCTGCATATTTTCCGTCAGCCGGTAATGTATCTTGCTCCAGACCAGCTCCAATTCTCGCAATGGCCATCGCATTGAATACTCTTGTCCAGGTTGGTGTACGCGCGACAAGAATCACGCAGAACAAAAGGCTAGCAATCTGAGTTATAAGCAAGGCCGAGATGACGATGATAGAGGGAAGCGATAAGATTGGCTTCAGGACTAAGTATCCGGAGCTGGAAGATATGCGTCGTCCCCCTGCGTACCAAAGCTGACGTGGTGCACGAATGTTCTTGTGGATAGTGAGTACTGCCTTATTCGCAAGCATTACGCCTTTCTCCACAAGGCTTTCCAACGTGGCAGGAGAGTTCAAATACGTATCCAGCCAGTCCGCCACTACTTCGCTGGGTCTTTGGCCAGGCATACATTGGCGAATGTCAGTGCGATTGGTATTATCCCGGTACAAAGGCTGATTTTGGCAGATTGAGTTCCACCAAATTAGCGCAGGGGTGGATTGGTTCATTGAGTCAGCCATCGTTGAGGTGAGGGTTGAAGCGGTACGAATCCAAGAGTCCTCCCCGAAGAGCGCCATAATAGATGCTACCAAAGGGCCCGACGCGTTCCAGCGCATATACTCTGGCTCATCTGGAGTCCAACCTATGGCGTTGCTTATGTACGGATCTCTGCTTTGATATTAGCTATTGTTGCAGGCATCGAGGCGTGGGGCTTACCGCTCCGTAGGGATGTATGTCCGCGGCTCGCATTGGACTGTGCTATTAGTCAAGCAGTACATCCCTAGATCATTGAAATTGTCCTTTATGATATCAGGCGATGGCCAAGACTTCAACAGATGTCCGTATGCGCCATTGGTTCTGTAATTACCAAGTTCGAAGTAGCCCCTTGTCGTTGCGGAAGAGCAGTGAACAGTGGACGAGTTTTGATTTACTGAGCTCTGAATATAAGCCTCTTCCTGAATATCTTGTCTGTTACGACTCAATGTCCATGGAGAAGTTCCCCATTTTCCTGGAACGCAAATCTGAACTTTAGTCGAGGTGGTCAAATTTCGTACTTCAAATGAAGTGCTGTAAGGTTTTTCCCCAGTGCAAATTGTAGGAAACACGTCCTTAGACACAGTATTACAACTGATCGTTGAGTTGAAGCGCATTGCATGATATCGCATAGTCCCTGTTGTCACATTGAAAGGATATGCTGCGAAAAATACAGGAAGGTTGTTCTGTTGGATATTGGCCCAGGTATTTTGTGCATCTCCTTGTCGAAATGACGGATCTTCCGACGCAAGTGCTGAGTGATCTGTTCTGTTGAAGTCGATCCACATGTAAGGTTCGGCAGCACGCGTCTGGATCGATTGTAGCTCGAATCGTATATTGTCCACAACTGTAGCGTGAGGAATCATCTCCATTGTAGCAGGTTCAGCATCTGGGCCTAAGGAGACCCTGTCGTAGTAATTGGTCCATGAATTAGCAGAGGTCTGCTCAATCCTTATCTTTCCCGACGGTACTAGGATGCTCTGCCAATCAACCAAAATTTGATACAAAGGAGGCTGTAGGGCACCTTGAACCATTAGCATCTTTCACGCATCCATGAATAGTCATAAGCCAAGGTAAGCTGTTGTATACAAAACAAAGTCAACAAACTTACTGATGAAAAGAAGGCCCGAAGCCAAAGCAATGAAGAAGTTAAATGGTCTTGATCCACGTCCCTTCGCGCGAATAAGCTTGAACAAAACACTAATGTCAAGCCATGCACGATCTGCGAAAGCAAATATATCTCGCACACTTAATTGGCGCTCTGGTGGTCGTTCCTGACTAAACACGACTGCTGTTTGAGCGATCACGAACGAAACAATTGGTAGTGCGAGTGTGCTAGCAATGGAGTTGAGCACGTAGATAGTTGTGACCCATGTCTGCATCTGCTTGTGCTCAGTAGCATCGAAGCCTTTTGGATAGTAATAAGTTGATCTGGAAAACGGGTGATACGAAAGAAGTACTGTTGCAATCCATGGCACGGTAACGAGCGGGACGTAGAGAATAACTAGCCAGATGGCAGGGTAGTGACGCTTGAGATCTGTATGATTCTGTTTGATAACATTGCCATGCTAAGAGAGTAAGCTTAGTGAATGTCGTTATCTAATGGGCTTAAGATCGCGAATTCTTACGTTTGTATCTAATAGCTGATTCTCTTCTTTTGAGAGTTTGGTGGCCATGTTTTTAGTTCTGACGCAGAGCTATTAACTCCGTGAGGATCGAATTAGCGTTCACTGCACCTATGAAAGGCAGTGCATGGTACTAGGATTTAGGTTGCGAGAGTAATGGTTATAAGGACCACGGCCAGCAAATAAGAGATGTCTCAGCGTAGGACTCCACCTTTAGGCAAGCCATTGGGGGCGGTGCAGCTAGAGCAGGGGTTAATTCTTCCGGGGGCGGAAATGACGTCGAAAGACACCATTCAACTTGGGCTTGGCATTTCTCTTCAGGCAAGCATCCATGCTAGCCTTTTTAACGCGGTGGGCCTGTTGAAGTTGCGTGCTACATCTACTAGGATCCGAATTGTTATAATGTACAAAACCACAATATCTACCATAGAGGAGTGGATCTACTACTGTACTGTAACTGCAGGGATCAAAGATAGAAGGATTGTACCGTGCCTAGATGATCGGGAGCGCAGCTACCTGGCCTGAGACAGCTGGTCCTATTAGCATTGAATCAGGCAAAGTGGGGCGTGGCGGAATATGTAAAGTCTGTCACATGTCGGCTCTAGTAGACTTGCGGCATCAGTAACATACGTTAACCAATTCGATCACGGTGTGACTCTGATTGGAACAGTAGAAGCCTGAATCTCCGGTAAATAAGGATGGTGGGGCTTTGTACTCAGCTGGCTTGCGCCACATCGCCTATGCTGGTCGCAGTCAAGATCAGGCTGCGTCTGCAAAATTGCTCAATATATCTACTGGACTTTCCCGTCATGCATCCTGAATGCTGTAAAGCCAAGCGTCGACAAGATGTGCGTTGCTAACGCGCCGCCTAAGACCCACACGTGCTCCGCCGAATGCCCTGTCTGCTACCTCTTCACCTGCGACAATATCGCGAAGCTATTGCAAGGTGAAAAGATCGAGCTAGGTATCGTTGATGTCTTTGTGAAGCTCGCGAAGGCGGGATGTCGTCTTTGCGCGCAGTTGGTGGCGCGTTGGAGTTTGGATCAACAGGTACACATATAAGATACTTAAATGGAATTCTAACTAATACGAGGTCTTCGAGATTTTCCAACCAGGCGCTAAGATAAGTGCAAGACGACAAGAAGATTCTGCGATGGGCCTGCTGTTCTCCATCTTGTTCGAGATACGCGAACCATTCGACCTCGACTCGCTATACAACGGGACTGGGAGGATCAGAGATAAGAAGTTCAGATCATGGGCAGTTCCGTTTGGATTGTATTCGAGAGGCTCGCAAGCAGTCACGTCCGTTGATGAAGCAGCTTTACAGCCTGAAGAGGAACCCAATGTACTAGACCTCGTGTTCCCAATGCGAGCACCTGATGCATGTGTGAATCAGCCAAAAGTGTTCAACGCCGCCAAACTACACCTTCGCACCTGTCTCGAAGAGCATGAAGAGTGCCGGAAGCCTGATCCAGCTGATCAGCCGACAAGATTGCTCGACCTCGATGACAATGACAAGGATCTGGTGTTTGTCCGGGAAACCCAGTCGGACATGCAATATGCTTATGCAGCGCTTTCTTACCGATGGGGTACCACTGAACAGGTCAAGCTTTCAAAAGCTCAAGTGAAGGAATTTTCAAAGAAAGGTGTTCTTGTCAGCTCACTACCTCAAACGATCCAGGACGCAATCTTCACGACGCGTCAATTGAATTTGAAGTACCTATGGATCGACACATTGTGCATCATACAAGATTCCACAGAAGACAAAGATCGCGAGGTCGCGAGAATGGCCGTTGTTTACATGAATGCTACGATCACAATCTCCGCCGCCGCCGCCGCCGATTGCGGAGACGGGTTTCTTCAAGATCGAGAAGAGGTTGCACTACGCCTCAGGGCCGCTATGTGTTTGCCAGTTCTAGAACCTCTGGATGAAGAGACACTAGAGGTTGTCAAATGGGTATATCTATGCCCAGACACATACGCCGGACATAAGATCAAGACCTTCGCTGAGGAAACCATCAGCAAGAGAGCTTGGACTTATCAAGAGACGACCCTTTCACCTAGACTCTTGATCTATGGGTCTGGTCCACCACAGTGGCACTGCAAAGAAGCATGGAAGATCATAGGCCTTGAAATTCACCCTGGCAATTTACCTAACCCGAATTACACATCAGGGGTCATGAAGATCACAATCGAGGATGGCCGCCTCTTGGCAGATGGCACGAGGATGACCGTAGAGAGGCCACCTCCACCGCCGGATGAGATTGGTCTGTGGCACACGGAATGGTTTTCAGTCTTGGAAAACTACTCCCAGCGAGGATTGACAGTCCAGACGGATAAGCTTGCAGCTTTATCTGCATTAGCTGCAGAGTACCAGTCACCAGAGAACGGGGTGTATGCTGCTGGCTTGTGGAGCGCATCTCTGCCACGAAGTCTCCTATGGAGAAGCTCAAGATTCGATCCGAAAGCCCAAACAGGGGATCGAAGTCACGGCGTGACTGATCTTCTGTCCAGACTGCGTGGGCTTCCTGTCGAGAAACATCCTTTGGACTGGCTGAGCTCGCGTGTATTCGACAGATCAGCTTCGAAGACACCATTAGACTGGCTGGCTAAGTACATCGCACCAACTTGGTCGCCTATGTCGAGTCGAGAAGCGATTCGATTCGAGTCATATGCGACGCAAGAAGAGAATGAATACCACACATCCTTAATCAAGATCAACGACGTCCACACAGAATTAGGCACAACCAATCTCCACCCTTACGGCAAAATCAACTTCGCCTACCTTGACATCACTGGGCCACTGATGCCAATCTCCTGGCAAGATCTGACCGCTCAATTCGTCATCCTGGTCAACGGCGAGCCGTTCCAATACTGGGACTATATCATCCCAGACGACCCAAGCTATTTCAGAGAGCTGAGCGCGAAACATTCGCCCTCATTCAATCCGCAAAAGCTCGCCGACACAAAGGTCAAGCATTCATTCATCGATGGTGATGACTTCTCCATATTTATAGGAAAGGTCGCAGGGCAGAATCAGGTACGGATCACGAATTTTGTGGAGCCAAAACCTGTATCATTCGACTATCAAGAGTCAACCACGAAGTTCGAGCTGCTTGATGATGTGAAAAGCACCCTCTTTGACACTCTACGTACAGGAGGTGACGGCGCAAGCCCTAGCAAAGGGCTACGAGATTCCTTGCATAATCTAGCGAGCAAGCTACGCAGCAAGAAAGGTAAGAACGCCAAAGTAGCTGATGATGGCGAGCTTGATTTCTACCTCCTCGAAGTGGAAAGATCCACCAGTCCAGCTGGGCTCGTGCTCAAACGAATCACTGGCGACGTCTATGCCCGAGTAGGATACTTTGCTAGGAACCGCGATTTAGATCCGGAGATTGTCTTTCTGCCTGGTCGAGTGCAGGTCCGTGGGACGCGGACCTTCAATTATGGTGGTCCAGATTTAAAGGATACATGGAATGAGGATCTCAAGGTGACGAGATTTTATTTGGTATAAAGGATTTTGTTTGGTGGCGATGCCGACAGGAGAGGTAAGATGAGCACCCGCATTTCTTGGATGACAACACATGAGAATATTCTTGATATGCATATGACATAGTAATAATTCTTGCATTCTAGCTATGATAGGTGGACCTCACTAGTAAGCCATGCTTGATAGACTTGAAGAGCTATAATTACTGCTCTATATGTATAGCTCATCCTTAGCAAGGTCCCTAATCTTTAGTAGACGCCCCTATACTCATACTGACTATTATAGATCTAAATTAGATCTTCCTTACATTAATCTCAGGTCTTCTAGCTAAATAGCTATTGAGTGAGGGTCCGATAGCTTATCGTTACAACGAAGTGTTTTGATAACTATCTTCTTGTTTTGCGATGAGGGGGCTAAGCTTGTCAGCAGATACATGCATTCAGCCATGGTAACGTGCACAATAAGACTCAAGTTAGCGTCATAGATAATATGATAATGTTTTGCATGCTTACACTCCACTGTCGTACAGGAGTTAGGCGGTCCAGTCAGATACAAGAGATTTTTCTGACTAGCCAAACTCCACGAGCGAGGTAAGCTGTCCAAGCCGTCTCACCAGGCTTCCGTCTCTTAAATACTAAATTCTATTATTAATTTAATGTGCTTTATCTAGAATGTCTTCACTATGCGGTTATCGACTCAAGGCAAAGGATTATTAGCCGCATTTTAAGAATGTTAAAGCTCTTAACGCCTAGGTAATCGACTTAGATAGAGATATTAAATAAGCTTAATCTTAAAGTATATATTCTAGAATATAATTTAACTTCTTAAGCTTATAATAATAACCTTAGTAGCGTTTTAGTTGCGAGAGAGAAAATATCTATGTATTAAACTTCTAGAAGTAATAGATAAGTAGCACACGCAGAGTATAAGTAGCTTTCTCTAAGCTATTAGATCTAGTAGTTACATTAATATAGTTGATGCTGCGAGATTACTATAAACGTACCTACTAATTATTCTCTTAATCACAAAGCTAATAATTTAGATCTAGCAATTTTACAGTATTCTAATCTGTACTCTCGCTACGAGACAGCCTATCTCTTCTTTTTCTCTCCTAGTGCAAAGCTAGAGATAATCTAAATAGACCTCTATGTATTAGAGAACACAGCTTACAATCCTCGACGCACTATCGTCGATGAAAGCTGTGGGACTAAGCCGCAGAAGCGATTGATTATGGATACTGGCAGTGATTGGATGAGCGATGTAACATCAAACATTTAGATATAGCTAGTAGATATGATCCTTTTCACTAATCTTTTAATTTAAGCGGTTGTGGATTAAACTATAATGATTTATATCGCCGGTGACTGGACATATCTGTCCATACTATAGTACTAAATGCACAGTGGAGTGAATTAAAGTGTTAACAGTTGTCCTACGTGATATATTACTCCTCCTTGTTACTACTCCTCCTTATCTATACTACCTGTCTTACCTACTAGGCTTGCAGGCGTGAGGCGCTGATGAACCACAGCATGGTAGTTGCGCTTTAAGCTGGATGGGAGCCGAGCTTGGGGGGGACTAGCGTCTTCACATGCGAGCTATCGATCTTTCTTCCCACAATATTGTATTTACAAGTGTCACGTCATAATATGTTGAATGCTTTAGCGTCTTACTTGTCTCGTGGCTAATAGCAATTTGAATGTAGCGAAACAGATGTATCGACGCATACTAGTCAATTTCAGAAATGGCAAGGTCCTCTAGGGTCGGCTCCTGCGCCATGCTTCTTAAGGGGGAAGGATAACCATATACACAAAGCATGAAGTAATAATCTATCATGCTTGAAGTTCTAGGTTTCTAATAAGTCCGTAAGCCTATAATAATAGCAATGCATTGCGAGATATGACGTGTAGCCTCGGAAGATGCTACATCAGGAGCCCGCGCGGGTATTCTAATTGAGCCTAGCGTCGCCACCCCTCATTTAGCTCGCGCGCGTAGTCCCATAAGATCTTATCTACGAGGTACAACTGCAGTTCAGGCCTCAAAGATGCTAGGGTGTTAGGATTGCATTTAGCCCGACGGTAGATATGTTGCTCCGGAGACGGGCTGGAGAAGGTGTATAAGAGGAGGCGGGTTTCGTGCTTTTGAGATTTTAGGCATGAGCAGCGTTGAATAGTATTCAGAGTAACATCTCCTACCATCACATCGATCTTCCAAGCTATATCGCACCAATCTTTTCTCAGTCTACTGAAGATATCTACACTTTCAAACATCTCAACAGCCGTCTTGTAAAATGGTCACCGTAGCAGTTATCGGAGGTACAGGCTCCGTCGGCAAAACAATCGTTGAAGCTTTCCTTGCAAAGGGCATTCACGAAGTTATTGTAGTGTCTCGAAAGGTCCGCCTTCCTGCTCTTCTTTCATCACCCGAGACATGTATACTAATTAACAGACAGATTCCAGAAGGAAAGAGTGCTGCCAAGGTCCTCGCGGTCGATTACAGGAACGTGGGCCAGCTTACTAAAACGCTTGAGGAGAATAACATTCACACCGTCATCTCTGCTATCGTCATGTACGATCCTGCAGCTGCACAATCTGAGAGAAACTTCATCGCAGCCGCAGACAAGTCCTCCTGCACCAGGCGCTTCGTAGCAAGTAACTGGGGCAACGCCACGCCTGAAGATCCGTATGTATCCCCTTTCCCTTTTT
The DNA here is from genome assembly GCA_022457065.1 of Curvularia sp. ZM96. NCBI lineage: Eukaryota > Fungi > Ascomycota > Dothideomycetes > Pleosporales > Pleosporaceae > Curvularia > Curvularia sp. ZM96. The sequence goes on along the minus strand of JAJGBQ010000005.1, from coordinate 4,263,783 downwards.
CTCTCCTCCATAACCTCTAAGGCTTTTACCCTAACCACCTTTAATCAGCTCCCTCCGTCTCGAACTCAACGGTCTCCGTGAACCAAGCCTCACCGCTCTTCGCAAGACGGGACTGGAATGGACGCAGTTCTACGTGGGCTTGTTCCTAGACTACTATGGGATGCCGCACATCCCCAGCCATCTAACTCCCCTCGTCGTCTTCATAGACATGGCGCACAAGACAGCTGCGCTACCGGGTACCACGGGCGATGAGCTCGTAAGTTTCACGTATACGCAGGATCTGGGTAAATTCGTGGTAGCGGCTATGAGTTTGGAACACTGGCCCGAAGCGCTGCATTGCTACAGCGAAAACACTTCTTTGTCCCGCGTTCTACAGATAGCTGAGGACGTCCGCGGTATGCTACTTCCCGCAGCCCCACACACGCACTCTCTCTTTAATTAACTCATGAACACTGTATTAATAAACCGCAGGTTCAAAGTTTACCGTTGCCTTCGACCCGGTCGAGAAGCTTGCGCGCGATGAAGTCACGGAGCTGCCCTCGCACCCATATCTGTACCCGTACTTCCCCAAACCGCTACTCGTGGGCCTCATAGCCAAATTCGGGCTGTGGGCTGTGAATGGAATCATGTTTGTTCCGCATGAAGGGAGCTTAAATGAGAAGTTTCCTGACATACAGACGAAAAGTGTGAAGGATGTGGTTGGGGCTTGGAAAGGGAAATGAGTCGATCGTCTTCTATGTTTCGCCTCACGATCTAGAAGTTGAAGCATTAAAACGCTGAAAGTGGTAGTAATGTAGTGTAGCGACCAATATCAGGGGCTTCTTTTTTTGGATTTGAATCGATGGGGTGACTAGACTAAGAGGATTGGTGACCCCAATATGCTGAAACAAGATGCGAGATCCCAATTCATCGTACTCAGCGTTCCTCTTCTCTGCCAAACCTTCTCCATGATTTGGCGCGCGTCATCTAATGCCCCAGCTGTATGAATCTTGCCTAAGCTTGCGAAAAGTCCCAAGAAAAATGGCTCCTCTTTTTCTAGTGCCAGACAGCCAGCGACGCATATCGGCCAAGCGAGAGCGCGCAGCTGGTACGGCGGGACATCTTCGAGCAATGCGATGATTTGGGCAACGTTGGTCCTGATTTCCAGAGTAGATAATTGCCAACCGGATACTACGAGTGTAAGGTATGATTGTGCTGCATGAGCCCATATCAGCGTTGACGTAGAAGACGCTGAGGAATTGAGAGTCAGATCAAGTGGCCCACGGGGGTGAGAGGCAGATACAGATCTCGTGGTCTCCCCATTCTGGATCCTAACCATGTCGCTTTTGAGAGAGTCGGTAATTCGCGAGGCGCGATCAACAAGTTCCATAACGTTGAGGCTGTTGGTCGCGACTCGTTCATTCTTCCAAATGTTGAGCATCGATATTGCGGTGATGGACCGCATGACAGCAGTGCGGCATCCGATGACGACGGAGAGGTGAATCTCGGCATCGCTGGGAAGACTGGTTCCATCGTCCATCTCAGCCAGGAGCTCGGCATGATAAGATAGAAGCACTGGTGGTTCTTGGAGAGCGATGCTTGCTATGATGTCGATGAAGATCAGTAACGCTGCACAAAATCTAAACCCAGCTTGGGCGGGTGACCAGATGTGGGTACCATCGGCAGGGTTAGTCCATAGTGGAGGCTCGATTTGTAAGAGGACTGTTGTAAGTTTAGACTGCATTTGAGTTTCGTGGGACGCACTATCGCAAGTCATGAGCTCCTTGAGCAATGCGTATGCAGGAGGAAGATGAGAGTTCGATGGGGCAGCTTTGCTCAGGGCCATCTCAAGGATGAGGAGGTGGACTATATTCTCCAAGGCCTCGACTTTTGCTATCTGCGCTGTTCCTTGCCCGTTGAGATCGACAGCTAGAATATTCGTTCTCAAGCTATCGAAACAACTTTGCGTATGTTGCTCGATTTCATCCCACCGCAACAGTCTGCATTCCACATGATCGCCCGTACTACCCTCTAAATCGATGAGCGCCATGGTAAAGAAATAGCACGATATGCTGAGAGCGGCATGGTGCGCGATGCGGCTCTTCCTCAGTAGTTGTAGGAGCCAGCTCCGGCCTGTGTCGAAGAGGGAAGGTCGGTAGAAGGGAAAGAGTGCTGGGAACACGAATTCCATGTACTTATTGATGAAGTCTACTTCGATGGGTGAGGCTGGCTCCACGGGTTGTGAATAGTGGTAGTGTTGTAGATTGTTGGGTAGCAGGGAAAACGGAAATGGTACAGGAATAGTGGGAAAGGTTGAGATGCTTCTTGAGGCCGGGGTCTGTTCGTTTGATACAACCGAATTCACGGGGTTGACTGACAACAGATTCTTAGATACCACGATATCTGGAATGATGTTGAACTGATGGATGGCGTCTTCCTGTACAACTCGGCTGCTCGATGTGCTGGACTTCTCTCTCCTCAATGCTGCTTTGCGCTTGACTTCCCCCTTGAGTAAGGTGGCTTTCTGTCGTTGTTGCTCGTCGGTTTCCATCCACGAGGGCTTCGGTCCATAGACGCAGGTAATCTCCAAGCTGTCGCACTCCCCGCATATTGGATGGGCCTCGTCGCATTTCTTGCGGCGCAGCTTGCACGTCCAGCAGCTAGTATATCTCCCACGTCCATAACTTCTTGTGACTGGCATGGTCGCAATGTTACGATCGCAACATTTACAAGTCTGCGAACATTGAGAAAGAGTGTTGGTGATTAGGCGTTCCGTCAGACGTACTAAGCATGCCGTGTCCGTGCGCATACTACTGTTCTGCCGTGTACGGAATAAGCGGGGTCGCAGACCGGGATACCCAAGCACTACCCGAGAGGATGTGCTGGGGGCAAGTTACTCTGAGCGATTCAAGCTTGTAGCGATGTTATAGTTGCGCCTTGGTGAGTATTTCCGATGTAGAATGGCGGTCGCCGCCTTCACGTCAGGTAGAGACCAAACTCGGAGATCTTTTTAATTAAGCCTATTCTAAGCTAGCAGTACTCTAACTTCTAGCTTTGGTTCTCTAAGTACGGGCTCGAATTCTTCTTCTTCCTACTCGCAATCAATTTTTATAATAGTCTTAAAGCTATGAGGGAAGACATTTTATGTTACCGTTCTATATTACTACTTAAGGTATCTTTCTATACTCTATATCTGCGTCTATATCTAACGCCCTCTTGTCTTCTCTCTTGCTACCCTGCGACCCCTAATCCAGCTCCTTAGCCTTCTCCCTCTACGCTACCTCTCTCGCATGTAGCACTTAAATCGTTAATATAGTTATAATTGGTATTGCACTTGAGCATGTTATAGTAATAAAGCACCATTGAGTATAGAAAGGATTTTCGGAGAGTCGTTGAGTGGTGGGAAAGACTTTTGGTAGCTGATGGCGTTGGAAAGGCGTCCAATGCTCCGGTGAAGCTGACTCACAGAATGTCTGCTGTGGATGGTAGTAATCCGGAAGGAATCAGAGCCTCCAGCTGACAAATTGAACCCAACGACAACCTGAGGAAAAGAAAAAAGGAGTTTGAGCGACTAGATTAGTGCAGCATTAACTCATCAAATCTTCGTAACACAGCTTCATGGCTTGAACCCTCAGCTCGAACCGTGTATTCCCCTTCTGAAAGTCGTTGCGCCATGATTTCTTTTCTCGTTGCTGACTTGAATGGTGCAATCAGCGATTTTGAGATTCCTTGTCCAGGATAAGCCACTATACCGATAGCAGCGGAGGTAGTCTTAGCAGCAAGGCTGATGATTCCTTTTCCTGCTCCCTTTGCAAAGCCCAGAGCACCCTCTTCTTTCGCGCCCTGCATCGGCTTCGAATAGAGACCAATCACACCATCCGTCATACCTTTCACAAAGGACTTGCCTGCAACACTGAAACCACTAGCCGCGTCTGTAACTTCACCGTGTGACTGAACATCTTCTCCGTAAAGCTTCGGCACTGCCCGTAAACCCTCAGTTGCAGCAAGAGGAAGGTCCACGACCATGCCACGGAGCATCCGTCCGTTGAATTTGCCAAAGTTCTTTCCGAAGTTCGCAATAGCTTTACCTGTTGTCTTTGCAGCAGAATCCTCTGGGGCTGCCTGTCGTATTGCGGTGTATGGAGAAGCTACAAGGTCGATGGCGGAGGTGCCCATACCTCTAACGGTAGAAAGTCCTGACGAACCGATGCTGGTTACCGGATCCCACCTCGGGTTCGATATCATGATCGGTCTTGATTGATACCTGCTGAGATCAGTTACTTGGCTCTATCAAGTGACAACAATCACAGTCACGTACATCGTGAGGTCCTTTGCCTTAATTGTGCCTTCTTTGATCAAAGCCTGTGCAGCTAAGGTACTCAACTTGACGCTCGATCCTTTATTTGAGAACAGCCACACAGCTGGTCGATTGAGCAATATATCACACGTTAAGCTCTCTGACGGCAAATTGTCGTGAAAGGACTGCGTTGCCTCTTCGACGCCGTTTTCAACGCGCATTGTAGCAGCCATGTTCCGAGCAGCTGACACAACCGTAGGTTGAAGACAGTACTTGATCGCATTACTGAGCTTGCCTGCTGTCAGGAGTTTGTGAGATATGGGTGGGGTACCAGCGCCTGCAGCTGCTACCATGTTACCCCAAAAAGGTTGGCTGTTGAAAATCAGCATCGAAGCATGCGCAACAGAGTGTGGAAACAGGCTTACTCTCCAAAGAAAGGCACAATGATCGTTGGACAGGCATTGCGTAACCCACAAGCCGTCGTACCAGCACCACCATGATGCACTACGACAGACACGTGCTGAAAGAGCCATTCATGCGGACAATCATCGATGAAGAGAACGTTGTCGGAATCCATCTCACGAGGGGCCAATTCAGATCCTAGCTTACTCCAACCCCGAGAGATGATCGCTCGTACGCCCGCTATCTGAACAGCTTCCAGAACCAGCTTCGTGATTGCAGCAGGGTTGTCAAGTACGATACTGCCAAAACCAATATATACTGGTTTAGGTTCACTCTCGAGAAACTTTTCGATCTCGGCAGATGGGGAGTAATCTGGCTGTTGTCGGAAGAAAAACCCGCACACATTAATATGCGAAGGCCAGTCCATAGGCTTAGGGACCAAAGACGGTGACCAACAGTAGGTAAAGGGGATTTCCAGCATCTCGGCAAGATTCGCTCCGACCGTAGTGGGTATTCGCTCAAGGTCAAGGTTGGCTCTGAAGGCATTGATAATGTCCCCAAGACCTTGCCATGTCATCCACTCAACTATCTTGTATGAGACGTAATTCATTGCACCAGGATTAAGTTGACTTCCGCTTAGATTAGCGAGCGGGTGCGGAAAGTGTCTTGTGCTACTCCATGGCATGGTGAACATGAGATGCAACGGTACTCCAAGCGCTTGTGCACAGTGTATATGCGCAAAAGATGGCGGATTTGCTATGATAGCATCGGCGACGAACGGTCTCCCGTCTCCTGGAGTGGGATCGATGCAGCTCTTCCAGCAGCCCTTGAGCATCTCCTCAACCATCACACGCTTCCTTTGTATGTCCCCAGCACGAAGGGAATTCATGGACGGAATCAATCCAGGATTCTTCACCATATAGGCCATAAGGTCATGTGGGTCGCCGCCGATGGGAAAGAACTCTAGGCCAGAAGATCCAACGAAAGAAGCAAAGCAGTCGTGTGTCGCTATGCGAATGCGGTGGCCGTAAGACTGCAACTCTCGGCCCAACGCAATGAACGGTTGAACATCGCCTCTGGATCCTACGACTTGGATGATGATATTGAGGCGGATCGCCCATGAACTTCGTGGGGTGAGGGCTGCCTTCGGCTTTGAAGGAGGGCTATAGACGCGAGACTCGGGTACAAGATTAGCGAAAGCTCGAGCAATTTTGGAGTCCAGATCGATGTTTATGCGTCCATCAATCTCAGTGTACGCGGGAGGAGGGTCGTCGTGGTTCATATCAGTGTCCATTTTTGGCGGCAGTAGGTTGGCGATCTCTAACTAATGCGTATAAGGTAAAACTGTAGATGGCTGTTGCTGGGACATGATTGCATAAGAAGTGAACATATATTCTAATAGAGGATACTAAGGGACAGTAGTGTGGCGCGACTTTAACGGGGCAGGAGTGATACTCGTAGACGAGATCGTCTCGCAAGCTTTAGCCTAGGTACGGCCCCGCTTTTTTGTACGAGCAAATACGAGCTTTCCGAATACGAATTACGCCAAACCAGTGCCAGGCCGATAGGCTAGGGTCAGTCTTGCCCCAGGATCTCTCGTCTTCGATATTAGTCAAACCTTGCTCGACCTCTTTTAGTCGAGATACTTTCCATTCTAAAGAGCCGTGCTACGCACAGCCCTATAGACTTAACGTAGAAATAGACCTAACGCACAAAATACTATACAGCTAACGTTTGAGTAGGAACAAGCATGAAGCGCTACCTACTAGCTACCTTGTATAGATAGCCTGTGTTACGATTCCTGAAAACGCTAATACGCGTGGACCCGTAAGCAGTTTGGTCGCAACTACGCCGCAACCCTCCTAGCACCGCGCCGCACGTCACGTGACCTGCTCAAGGATCAGTAGTTCCGGGCACAACTGTGCGACTGAGCAGACTGCAGCAAGCAAAGGTATATATCAGTAGACATAGCGAGATGAAAGCGCTTAGGGTATTATGGAGAAAAGCAGAATAGCAAGCATATTCCACCTGGAAAAGCAAGGCGTCGGGCGGTGATTTATGTACATGTTGCTATGAGTTGTATGGTACTACCCTTGCTACTTCTCTGGAGAGTGCATTTCACCTGTAGATTCGTGAAGTAGTAGCGTAGTAGCTGGTCCTACGTGCGCCGCCGATTGTCGCATCGTACGAGGCTGTGGATGCTGTGAATGGTGCCCTCGTACAAGGTGAGCGACACTATGGAGGCCTACTTGCCATTGCCTGTTCATAAATGATAGCCCTCACCAATGTAATCCCTACAACTTAGCGTACATGCATATTCACCATAATGACTTCTTTTAGTAAATATTGCATCACATTTTGATTGACTCCTCACTACCCGGCACATGCAAATAACCCGCAAAGATTTCTATCTCACCTATGAAGTTCAGACGAGTTGCAGGTTGCAGTACATACCTAACTTGTATGTAATCGCCCTACTTCCTGCTATAATACCGGTTCCATCAATTCATTCGCCATTTCAAAAGCCATTCCATGCATGTAGTTGTGCCTGTTGGAATCTTTGCAGTCCTTGACCGCTATTTACCAAATATAAGGTACGCGTATTTCAATGGTCCCCTAACCCACGTAAGCCACCTCCTCAACACCTGTGTAGTGCACCTTCCACTTCCTTTGCTTATCTCTACCCCAAAATCAGCTAGGCAGAGCTTGCGTGTAAGATACCTTAGGTTATGATCTTACTCTTCTAAGACCGGGCCTCTAACAGCTCTTAAAACTTAACTCGGATAAAAGCCGAAGGAGAGGATGAGTTTTGATGTTGAGGCTTTAACGCTCATAAGTTTGATCTGGCTATTTAGATCCTGTAATTGAGCAACAGCAAGGACCCTATCACTATTTATACGCTCAAAATTGTTATCTGATGGCACTTCTATTACAGCTAAACCCTCCATCACATTTAGGCTCTTAACACATCAAACCTTCTACACATTAGGCCCTCACTGCTTCTGCTGATTGTTTTCTTGTACAAACGATCCACCTCGATTGTGTATATAGAGCGAGCTTTCCGCTCACTTAATCAACCAGGGGCTGCTGGTACATCGATTCCCTGCACTCAGTGACAAAACGCTATCTATCCCTAAAGTCCTCTTGCTTACTGCGGAAGCTTAGTGATCTTGCTGCCCTTCTCTTTACGGACCATTAGGTCTTTCAACAGCTGCTGATGCCAGCATGCAAATCCCCAACATGTCTAGGCATGTGCGCCGACTTGCTGTCGGTGGTGAGAAGGTTGGTAGCAACGCCAATTGCATGCGAGACAGCGGTGATATTCTCAAGAGTAACGGAGTTGACTTTCTTGCTCCAGCCAAGCTCGGTGGGTAGCCTTTCGTTCTCTGTTTGCACATGATGCTTTAGCCGACATGCTCATTCCATGCTACTCCTGATTCCTTTCAAACGAATGTCTACGTGAGGGAGAGCCTGACACTTACCAAAGAAATACTCAACAAATTTCTTCTTGACCGTGACGGTGCTCATGTCGCCAAAGACAATAAATGGAGCAGCCATTTCGCCCAAGCTAAACGCTTCAGTGACGTTAGTGAAACGGTATGTTGGATTCATGGCGCGGGACTCGATTTGCCTAGAAAGTTTGCTGTTTGCAAGCATTTGTCTAAATGCGAGGAAGTTATAATTAGGACATGCCTCAGGCTGCATATTTGTACATGGGGTTTGCGTACGCGGTGAGCGTTTCGGCGGTCCAATATTTGCGCGAGGCGTCGAAGACGGATTGGTTGAATATGTGGTTATTGCCGAAGTAGGCGTCGGTGCGGGAGATGGAGGCATCGTGCTCAAGAACGTTGTGTCGGTTTAGGTTGTCGCTTTATGAATGGTGTTAGTGATGGGTTGCTTGACGGAGGTGTTGCGGGTAAATGGGAAAACAATATCAGTGTACCGGGGCTCTTGTTCTTTGGTTTGAAGAATGCAGAGAAATGAATGAGACTGAACGGTCTGACGTACAGTGTGAAGAACGTAGCATTGGGCTCTGGATTGGCGATGATTGCTTGGTCCCACATGATTCCTGCCAGTGTGACGTCGAAGTTCAGCGCTGTGTTAAGGGCAGAGATGGCATTTGGCTTGGTGATGTTGCGGCCATCGCGGGGAAGGAAGCCGTGGTTTGCGAGTGTGTTCATCATTGGACAAGGTCCGCGGAAGTCGTTTGGTCCTCCCGGAATCCAGGCATGAGAGTCTTTGTAGCCAGAGGAAGGGCTCGCGGAAGTGAGGGCGATGAGGGTAGTGGTGGTGAGGGCAGTATTAAGCTTCATGATGTTTACTGCTGATCAAGTGTTGTCTAATAGATTGAATTTAAGTAGATACAGATCGCTGTTTTGTCTGTCTCAACGAGAAGAATCATGCTTAAGATATCTTATACTTATGCACTTCCGGAAACCCTTCTCGCCGCTCTCGCCCCTTTCTTAATTGAGCGCAGACACAATCAATGACGAGACACCCACCTGTTCTCGCAAGTCTAGCTACGAAGGTACTCTTGATGTACTTTCCCATGTCGATCTTTTACGCATCAACCGAGACTTCTTCATCCCCAACCAATTAAAACGAACACATTACAGCAGAAACACAAAGTGTGGGAACGCCACATCGGCAAATATACTTCATTATGCTAGTTGAGCTTTGAGTGATGCGGGTGTTTCGTTTTAGGCTAGTTCGACTTTGGTCTCGTACTCGTATATGCGTATTCGCGCTCGTATTGCTGGTTTGAGCAATGACGAAACGTTTATGGTGAATGCGACCTAAAAACGTATTAATTGCTAGACTATCCAATAAGACCTAATTTATTTATTCAAGTTGCTAACCACTAACACGACATAATTTTCCTATGTTCTATGTCCTTATAAGAGGTCAGGTACGATTCCAAATTGGGCCTAGTTCTCACAACCTCCAAGTGCTACTATGAAAAGTTGTTCCGTCACATATATATATCTGCAGGATGAAGGTTGGAAAATTCACCAAGAAATCTAGAAATATGGTCAATTCTGACCTTAATCTTATCCGGGATTGTAGATAGGGGCTATTAAGATAGAAGAAAGCTTTGTAGTATTAATATAACGAGACAATATTTGAAGGCAAAAGATTTGGTCAATATATTCGCAAAGTATAGAGTCGCACTCTACACCGCACTTCCAGCACCAGGGAAGGCTTTGAACAGGGATTTGTCGTACTTGACAAGCTCGGGGCACCCAAGCTCTGCAATGATAGGGTCCAGAACAGAGGCCAACTTTTGTACAGCGACCAAGACGTTGCCAACTAATCCGCCGAGGATGTCAGGAGCACCTTCGCTAGCTGCCTGGAACGCAAGGCACATTAGGTTGTTTCCCTGAAGAAGTGTCTGCGCATTAAAAACGTTGCCTAAAGAATAGTGTACAAAGTCAGTGTTTGTCTCACATATAGTTCGTACAGAGATTACTTACCTGTCAAGTCGTCAATATCGATACCGGTGAACGTGTTTGGCTGGCCGGTGTTTCCACCAACTCGAATCAATTCGGGGTGCGCTACTTCAAGCGAAACGGCTTCGGTAGTGAACGACAGGATGCCGTAATCGTCACCGATGACGCGGCGGTACCACTGTGATTAGCGTTAGCGATTGCAAGCGGGCGGTATTACGGTGGGTACTCACATTTTCAGGAATTCTCTCTTGCCCAGGAGCCCACTTGTAATTACCCTTTTCTCCAGTAACACCCTGGAATGACATAAGTGTCTTAGCATCGAGGTAGCCCTCAGGATTCTCAGCAGTATGGTTGGCGAAGAAACGGTACGTAAATTGATACGTGGCGGGGTTCAACGCAAGGGTCTGTAGCGGGCCCGAGAAATAATGACCATTTGTAGCGATCGAGTGCCTCGTGCGATCAAGGCGGAACGCGGTCAAAACGGGAATGTCAATGCCATTTTTGCCAAGAGGCATAGAGAGGAGCTGCTCGAAAAGGTCCAAATTGAGGGATACGGGGTCGCCACTACGAGTAATGAGTCATCCTGACTATGCAACAAGAGGGGGAAACTTGATTGACGCACGTTGAGTACAAGTCCGACCGCGTGGGCGATCCATCAACCTCGAAGCGGTTGTGTGACGCACTCAGGCCCTGTGGCTCTCCGAGAAGACCGAGTGATGAGATGGTACCGCCTAGGAGCCCACCAGTCTTAGGTTTACCACCAATTGAAAAAGAGGTGAGATCACCTGCCATAACGGCTGCGTAGACTGACAGAAATGCAGATAGATCCAGGCCCATACCAAATACTAACGTTGTCAGCACTCCATAAACAAGAGAGCAAAGTGGTCCAAACCCTCATTAGCGGCCGTAGTCATTTGTTTGATTGTGGAGATGCCATTTCGGGGAATGTAACCATGGTTTGCCAAAACATTGATACCCGGGCAAGGTCCACGGAGATCATTGGGGCCTGGCGCAATCTGATAACGAAGGCATTAGCAAATTCAATTCCATGTTGTGCGTCTCAATAGGGCCACTCACGTATTTATGTTCACCAGTAGTACTAATGCGTTGAGCCTCTGCATTGAAGGCACGTTTGACGTGGGTACCCGATCGCTTGTTTTCTAAATCTCTTGAGATCCTCTCTGTGAGAGCGGTGATTTCAGCAAGGGTCGTTTCACTGATGTCGCCTTTGAGCATGCTCGCAGGAAAGGCGAAGGCCGCCAGTGAGAAGAGCGTTGAGCTGCATAGTACTGAGAACTTCATATTTGTAACAACAATTTCAGATGTGAAGGAGTGTGAAGAAAGGATATGAAGTTGGAGCGAGGAAGATCTGGTTGGCGACAGCCGGGGGTTGTTCAATTTTGATGGTACCAAATGAGTGCTGCGCACACGGAGGCCGCTATAATTCTCATCTAAATATCGCCCATAGAAATGCCAATCTGAGGTCAGGTATCTTCTAGCACAACCTTAATAGCCCGCTTTACTTACTTCAGATCGCAGAGTGGAGGGCCTGAGGCAGAGAGATCGTCGTAGGCGCTCTCTCTGCGCGTGATGCGATTGGGCTGGAGCCATTAAGGTTTGCAGATCTTTGCGCGGTGCGTTCCATGCAAGGGCCTTAGATCAGCCGCGATCCGCTCGCGCAAGCCGCAGGGTTCAGTCGGTTCCTGATCTGCTAGATCTAGCGACTCGTGTCAAGAGAATAACGCGCTTGCGCGTCATGGGTGGATCCTCGAGGCTTGTATTACTGGCCCTTGTGGCTCGTCACGGTGCCTAGCATCTCTCGATAAACCTGCCGGCGATTATATATCGGGCAAGGACGTATCCGATACTAGCGCATTTGGTCTAGTGGGTATGGTCTCTCTAGGGATGACAAAAGCGTTGTTTATTATACTATTTCTGCGTCTATTCCAGCCCACACTGATCTCAATCCCTGAGTATGCAGGCCGCCTTACTCGGCACGGCTTCTTAGTAGAGTCGCATGCAAGTTCAAACTTCGCGCAGAGAAGCCCGCACTACATGATTAGCGGCGAACGATGCCTTGATTAGCATTTCCCAACAGCCAAGCCAGTGTTACCTGACACCTACGTACTATTCAAAGCGTCCCCACAAGCATCTGCCAAAGGCTACACTTTAGAACTGCCGCACCGTTCTAGTTTACGTTATAAGACATGGATCTCAGCCAAGTACCCACTGCTCAAGGAAAAGGGTGGATACCGGCCACTATCGACGCGGATAGCTCCTATCCGCAACCCTTTCCGCAACGTCGTTCGGTATAAACTTGATCCTTGTCCCACGTCACCATCGTACCCCCATGACTGCTGTTGGATTTTGATATAGCGCCAAGGAGCGTTCCCTTCAATTCTTTCTCCTTTTCGCTACTCTCGAGTCCAATCCAAATGGCTGCCATCGATAGTTGGGTTAGCAACAAGAACGAGAGCCATGGACCGCTTATGTCCGTCGTCACCTGGTCGCTGGTCTCCATCGCTGCTGCCTTTTTGATCCCTCGGCTTTGTATTCGCCAGCGTCAAGGGAAGCTGTGGCTAGACGATTGCACACTTATCGTCAGTTGGGTAAGTAGCGCAACATCTCGAAGCAAATAGCAGCTGGCTCATACGATACAGACCTTACTTCTGATCCAAGTTTCCATCAACCAAGTATCTATCAACTTAGGCTACGGAGGACATACACTTGACCGTAATACGCCAAAGGAGAGTCTTCCTTTTTATACCTTAAATTGCTAATCTTTACGCTAGTCGACTTGCGCAATCTTGACAAATTGATGTATATTGGTGGAGCGGAACTGACGATATATACCATCGCAATTGCCCTAAGCAAGATCTCTTTCGGACTTACTTTGCTTCGACTAACGGACGGATGGGTTAAACTCTACGTCTACTTTGCGATCTCTACTCTGGCGATTTTTGCAGTCCCTGCTACCATTATACCATGGGTGCTATGCAAACCGCTAGCCAAAACTTTTGTGGACTTCATACCGGGCGAGTGCATCAACAAGCATCCCTCCGTTGTGTATGGACGTTTCCAAGCTGGTGAGCAGACAGCTTCAAAGTTTGTACCTTGATTCCTTAGCTGACTCACGACGCAGCGTGGTCAGCACTTATGGATGTGTCTCTTGCTATGTTGCCGTGGAAAATCCTGTCCAAGCTGCAAATGCGCACCGCAGAGAAGATCGGTGTATGTGTCGCCATGAGTCTGGGAATACTGTGAGTTCATGCATTGCTTGATTGCATTGAAGATTGAGCTAACTTCAACGAAGAGCCGGAGTCACGTCAATTATCAGAGCCACATACATCGAGAAATTGACAGTACAAGATGTATCATGTAAGACATTTTAAGACATGCATGGATTGTTGCTAACAGCCACAGATGAATCGTATAAATCTATTATATGGGCAGTTGCAGAGTGCTCCATGGCCATCGTCGCTACCTCAATTCCAGTACTTCGCGTCGTTTTCAAGCATGCGTTCAACTCCGCGATCGAAGGCTACACGGGCTCGAGTAGATGCAAATCACGAAGCAAATCACAAAGCAAATCACGGTCGTACCCTTCTAACGCTGCGGGCTCGGGGAATCGAATGAGCACACGACAGTCGAGCAAGAAGACGCCAGAGATAACGGTCAGTAGAGATTGTGGAGAATCTGTGGAGGAAGTGTTTGGACGTAGATCAAATGGATCAGAGAACTATGTAGAGCTGGATGATCTGGCAGTCGACGAGGAGACCGGGCGTGCCACTGCTTCGTCTCCAGAATCTCTGCCAGACCATGCCGAGCGCCATGTACCAAACTGGCCTGTATGAGTTGCTCTGTGATTTGCGCGCATGAGGCGGCTAGGGGGCTGCTCGTGAAGGAGTCCCATCGGCTTGTTTCTTGGTAGTAATCGTCAAGGTCAGAAAGAGGTTTACTATCAAAGATGCATTTGCTCCTATGTATAACAGAAGAAGAATAAAGAAAAATAAAGTAGTGTCCTTCTTGTATAGTATTTATTCTTTGTATACTGTTACTACTATAGACAAGTTAGAAGTTCTTCAGCCTAGCCTCTTGCGGTAGTAAGGCGTAGCCCCCAGGACGAGCCTGTTAACCTATGACATCGTCGCATTCGCAGCTTTTTGGACAAGAAACTAATCATCGCTCTACCGGGCACACTCGCGCTCGCAGTCCTGTCGCTCGCCACCGTCACCGTCGCCACGCTCATGTCATGAGTATTGTCTGTGTACCACGCTCGCACGTTGGCATACCCACTCTGTGCAATACCTGCATTTTGTGAACTCGTAGCAGAACCAACGATCACAACCGCAACACTTTTATCAGCATTCAGAAAAGCGCCTGATTTGAGATTCGCCCCGCCACTAGCGGGCTCCTGGCCTAACGATGTGCTGCGCAAAGGCCCAAAGACGTTTGCAAAATTGATAATTTTGGCCATTGACCAGGACGAGCTTCTCATTTTTATGGTTGTTCGTTGCTCGGTCTTGAACAGCTTCCTAGAAAATGTGGGCGGACAGGTTCAAGTTTACGATGCCGTTAAAGACAGTGTTTGCCTAAGCGAAGCTATCGCCAAATCCGCCGTTGGAATACCATACTGTGCTCTAACCACCATATCTATGGCAAATGGATCAGCTCCCAGCTCGATTAAGGCTTTAATTTTCTGTATCTATACAATAAGCTTAGTTATATAGAAAGTACTATTCCTAAGCTTCTATCTAGTATACACCGCTACAACTTCTAGTATAAATAGCTAACGTTTTTCTCGCCTAGATTATAGACTTGGTTTAATATGCTAGTAGATTAGAGACTTTAGAAACCTGCTTGAAACTATATTGAGGAGAGGAAATATATTAGACAGATAAGAATATTAAATAAAACTCTTAATGATAAAGGTCAGTCCTAAAAACAAGTAATTAGAAATAATTAGCCCGATGTAAACGATATTAAGAGTGTATTAGAAGTGCAAAGATAGCTCCTTCTTAAATTAGTAGTGCTAGAGAATTAAGTTGTGGAGATAAATATAAATAGGACACCCATATTTACAACTCTAGAAAGATTAAGTTAGATATAGTTTAAGCTATCTAGAGAACATAGAATATAAGGAGCAGATCTACTGCTCACCAACAATCGCTTTTAGTACTAAAGTAATTGCGAATTTCGTTGTAACTATCTATAAATCTATACTAAAATTTAGCTAAGTTGTGCTATCTTATTTTTGTAGTTACTAAAACGTTATAAGCTTAACTAATGTGCTCTTACACTGACGTATCAACTCTTAGCAATATGCTAAGGATGACTTTAACTAATTGTCCCGCAGCACGCCGGGGATTGTTCTCTAAGAAATAGATTTTCAATAATTTTTACTTGTACAACTTCGGAGTTACTTCCTCAAAGCGACCCGACCCGTAGGGCTATTGAACGATATGCCACGATGCAGAAAGCTAAATACAGTCATCATTTTAGTCCTACTAGCTCTTATCAGTAGTGCTAGACTAAAAAAGGCCTACTGCTGCCAGTTACTGACATTGCCCGCGCCGGGCGGATCCGGTTTCGACCCAAAGTTGCGTGCGTGAAAGGAGCAGTAGAAAAGCTGTTCCTTAGTTCTTCTGCTGCAGCATCAAGGGGCGTCCTGTCTAAGACGCAACCGTGTGTAATTAGATCCAGATCAGCTTTAGTGCTAATAAGGTAGATGCGAGGAATCAAGACGAATTAGTTCTCGATAGTAGTCGTAGCCAAGAGTTCCTCAAAATGCCTCTCCTCCTTTACGTCAGCACTTTTATTATTAAATAGTTGCCAAGGATAATTAGGGGAAGCTAAATAAACGAAACTAGGTTCTAGCTTCTATTTCCCACGTTAAATGATCTTCCATTCCGCTTAGCACTATCTTACGAAACCTTCCAAAGCTTCTAGAAAAGTAGCAGAGGTCTCTGTAGTGAGCAATACTCTCACATTTGCGATATCTAGGAGCTCCTTAGCGACATCGTGTATAATACTTTTAGCATTAGCCTCTTGTTTATTAGGTAATACGGAGAGAAGAATTCCCCGAATATATCGCTCCTTTACCGGGTCGATAGCTACTTCATCGCGCAGGATCTCTCGAAGTCCACTTTCTTCGTCCAATAGATAAGTTAGCTAGAAGACGAACTTGTCTACAAGTCGTGTAAGGACGCCAAGAACGATTACGGCTCGCATTCTCCTTGCCGCATTCGTGTTAGATTAAGAAAGCGGAATTTAGTGCTTAAAGATGTCATTGTCCCAGAGTCTAGTCTAATTACTCTAACTAATCGTTAGCTAGACTAATGTTGTTAGTCTACTATGACACTACCTTAAGAATGTTATCTAGCATATCTCTATTA
Organism: Curvularia sp. ZM96; assembly: GCA_022457065.1. Lineage (NCBI taxonomy): Eukaryota > Fungi > Ascomycota > Dothideomycetes > Pleosporales > Pleosporaceae > Curvularia > Curvularia sp. ZM96. The sequence continues at coordinate 4,247,260 of JAJGBQ010000005.1, read as the reverse complement.
AAAAATTCCTCCACTAGCTGTGTGGCAACTATCCATAAATGCGTCATTTAAATAGTACTTTAGTCTTACTGTCAGTTTGTGTAAACTATACTGTCATTTATTTGTTACTTACGTATCTGCTAAATCAAGTTCTGTAATCTTGACCGAGAACTAGATGAAATCCTTAAGTCTCAATTAGATTTTGTTAGCCTCCTCCCTCAGGACTCTATGTTAGTTCGCTTTATTGTCAAGAGAGCCTTAAAGTGCATTCATGCGGTTATGAGCCTCCTTGTTCTCTTTAGCTCGTTCGTCCAAGTCATTCTATGCACGTTGCAGTCTTGCTTTAAACGATCTAAGTTGTTAACCCCTTTCTTTAACTTTTGCAGTTAACTGCGCATTCGCCTTTTTAAGATCGTCAACTCGTGCTCCAGCATATCCTAGCTAACTTTGCAGTGTAATCAACTTCGAGTCTTTTTCTTATAAAGCTGCTTCAAGCTTATCTATCTCTCTCCGTAGCACAGTATTTTCCTCCTTCTATTTTTCGTATCTGCGCTCAAAATTCGACAGTTGTTGACTATTAAAGACATCCTAATTCTTCTAAAGAGTGACCAATTTATCCCTTAGATCTATTATTGTTTCGTCTCTAATCTTAATCTCGAGTTCGCGTTGCGGTACTAACTTTACTAGCTCATCGATCGCTTAGAATCTATGTTTAGATGTAAGAGAGGTCACCGCCGTACAGAAGCTTTGCGCGGTAGCTAAAAGATTTGAAGCTAGACTAGTGTCACCGACGCCAGAGTCTATCCTCTTATAACTTGAGGGTGCCTGTGCAGCTATGTAGTAGTTAAGTACTAGTTTAGAACAAAGTGAGCTAATAAAGCTCGGGGTCTATTTGTCTTCCAAACTTCTAAAATGCAGAAAACCCATGCCTAAAGAGAAATTATAGGGCATATCCCTACCTAAATCCTGCTTATTTACTAAGTAGGTATATGCGATATCGTTACTAGCTATAATTAGACTACGTAAAGGCTCCAAGACACAAGGGTGTAGGAGGCGTCTCTACCACGTTAACAGGTTATGCAAGCGAAACTATATTAATACGTCACTCAACTCACGCATGTGCATGATCAGGCTAAGAACGTAGTTCTTCTACTAACTTTGGCAGCCAGCATAATACTAGCAACTGCCTAGAGCAGTCGGAGCGTATTTAGTCTATACAGTAAGACTAAGTTCGAACGTAGTGCATGAACATTAGTTCGTAAACCATATATCGTCGATTCGCAATCCTTAGAAAGTAGACCTAATGATTAAACTACGAACTAAACATAACTGCCACGAGATCCGAATCGAAGTCCAATAGATATTATTATTTACTTTATTAGTCCTTTAAGGCAAAGAGTGGCCCGCTACACGCTACATTAGGACTTAATGCGACGTGGCCATATACAAAACGAAGCCTCACTTTTGTAGATTCACGGACCACGACAGCGTTCCTGACGCATCGCGAGTGTCGTTCGCAGATCTCTCTATAGTTCGTAGCAGATTAAGCCAAGAGGTGTAAACATTCTATCATATATTAGACTTAGATCTACCTACAAACGCTAGCACCGTCTGTGCACGTGTGTTCTCAAGGGGATCTAGTCTTGTAGTCGGTAGATCTAAGCTATTTAATAGAACATGACACGTCCGTTAGATGTAGTAATAATAACTATTTTCTTTGCCCTACGACACGAAATAGTCCCACAAGTACTTAGCGTCTAACATCGTTATGTATTGCGCGCAAACGGCTTCGCAAATAGTTTAGTAGTAGCTTGATAGGCCTGTAGGTGTGCAGTTTACTACACGGCGGTCGCGCAGGGCTATTAGCAGCTGACATCACTACCATGACGCAACGGCCGCCAATCGCCACCCTCCCAGCAAAAGGTAAGCCGCAGCCTGGAGGCTTAGCATCTGTTCACCGGTCACACGTGTCATTCAGCGAGGGGCCTAACAAGGTTGACCAGCCTCTGCCTCGCTCGTCAACTAACTGTAATCTACCTGCAGCCTCCAGCATTGAACCCCGCTTGCGGCTGCAATAGTCTATTTGTTTAGTAGAAACGCAGGTAGTCTAGCGACCTACAGATCTGCTAGGACGAATTCTACCTTAACGCTATCTACACTGCGAGTAGAGCAGCAGTCGTACCTCTAGTAAGCGCATGCTAATAGTTACTAGCAGCACTTCTCTAACCTCTAGGGCCTATAATGCGCAAACTCAGCAGTAGTAACGCGCACTAACATATACTAACTTTATAATATAATATAATATAGTTAATAGAGTTGGTTTTTTTTTAACTCTCAATAGATCTAAATATTAATATATCTAGAAGTAGACGTGCAGTAGATGTATGTCCATGAAGAGTATAAGTTTTAAATCTTTTATAGTAGAATTAAGTATATAATAGCTAATTCTAGCTTTAGTATTAATATTTCTAAATTATTTTAGACTATAAGGCAGTTAACCTTAATTTAATCTTATAAGGGTGCGACGTCACGATAGTGTCAAGACGTCGACTCGATAGAGGATCTTAGAATAGACTTCTAATAATTTTAGCCAACACCCTTCGCTACTATAGCGCTGCGAGAGCGTTAAGATAGTAATTCTATAGTACGACTCTGCTCGCTTATATAGGAGCCTTAGGATAGACATAGAAAGGCATAAATTAATCTTACATCTCTCTATGTTATTGCTCGCTGCTAGAGTTAACTTTTATAAATCTTAAGTACTATTAATTTTCAGTATAGCTAACCCTAACTAACCTTTAGTATTATAAGATTGTAGTGAGTGCGAGGCTACAATATCTACTAGAGTGGACGATATTCATGTAGTTACTGTAGTGAGCACCTAGTAGAGAGGGAGATAACTAGACTCTAATATAAGTAGTAATTTTTGTAATAAGGGTAACAGTATATAGAACTAGAAGATACAATAGCTTTTTAATATCTAGAGTAATTAGAACATCTATACTAAATTCGTTCCTACTTTTTATCTAGTCTTTTCTTACTTGCCTAGAGCTAAGTTAAGCCTAAAGTATTGCTAATAGTCACTTCTAAATATTATAAATCCCCTACTCGTAGAAGAGCTCTATACTATCTTCGCATGCGATATCGACTATCAGGCTTCAAAAGTCTTAACTATTTAATAAGTTAGAGCTATTTGCCTCTAAAATAGTGTGTGAAGAGTCGTCTATGTTCTAATAGTTTTTGACTAGTTCCTTGAATATTTTAGCTGTGTAGTTAGTTAACGACTTGGAGACTTTACTGTCAAGTCATGATGTATTTAGTTTGACTCATTTATCTCATAGCTGTCCGATCTCAGACGCATCTGTGGTGACACAAAGTGGGGTAAGCTCTATCTCACCTTCCTCTTGTTTACCTCTTTTCACACAAGATATCCTTTGCCATGGCGAACCGATGTCCTATTTGCTTCAAGCAATTCACTTCCAAGATCGCGCTGAGGAATCACACGGGTACCAGTGACGCAGCTTTCCGCCATCCTCACATGTGCCGCAAATGCGAGCAGAAGTTCTGCAGCAAGAAAGCGATGGAGCAGCATCGAGACGCACCGTCTCATAGCGCCATGTTCAGCTGCGACGTGTGCAAGAGAGATTTTGCAAGTATGCACGCTGCGGAACAGCATAAGAAGTCATCACTACATACAAGAATGCTGGCTCGGGCAAGCCTTGTGGTTGGGCGTGTGGTGAGTGCGTCGTTGAATCGAGAGAATGTGGGTTCATAATCTTGTATAGTGACAGGAAAAATTACTCAAACACTAACATTTGTGCGTCCAAGGCTTCATCTTCCCAAACGGACCCCCGTAGACGAACGGCTCCCTTGACCTCGACCTCGACCAAAAAAGGCGCGCCCAGCGGCACTAACAGTTGGAACGAGTACTTAGATGGCGAAGATGCTTTGGCAGAAGATCATCGGGCCTTCTGGGACGAGGATCAAAACTGGGGACTATGCGATTCAGACTGCGGGTGGTGCGGACATTGCCTTGATGGAGTCGACTACTGAGTCCTGGCGAGCTTTATCCTAGTGGTAATGTTTTGGCACAAACTTGTTACTATTATCTTTATGCAGCGCAGTACTTTGAAAATAGACTCCAGAAACATGTAGTGTGCTCGTGGATTGGATTCGGCCCTTAGGGTTATGGTGACGCCATGGCGCCTCGGCAGCAATGAGCGTTGTATCGAATGGTCGCTAGTCAGTTAATTTTCAAAGCAAACCATTGAATACAGCGATTTCTAAGATTAGAGTACTGGCTATTATTCACTGTTACCTTTTAGTGTGCGCTAATAGAAAATGCGCAACAACTATGTCAAGATGGTAGCATAATTTCTATGCTTGGGTTGCTTTGCCAATCTCATTTTCCTATCTCATTCCTTCCCGTCTATAAAGCAGGACATCTTGTCACCGCTACGCTTGTGATCCATCTGCGCATCAGCACCGCCACCCTCCGCCCTTCACCACCGACAACTGGGGCCGGATCCGGGGCTAACTTAGTTGGGAGCGAATTGATTCTAGATTCCCACAAGAATGCATATGACGGCTGAGTCACGACGACTAAGGTGCCGCTTTTAAGTAATAGCCTGATGCCTATATAAACTCGTTGAAACTCTGTAAACCACCTATCTAAGTATAAGCCTAGACTACCCTTAGGAGGTGCTAGCTACTACCCGTGGCCGGTACTTCTGGTGTGCCGATTAGATAGAAAAACATGTAGAAATCTTTCCTAGCTAAGTCCCTTTGCACTTATACGAAGCTAATGAACTTCTGTTGTTCTGTGATGAAATTGTGAACATACTTTTAAACCTTTTTACGTCGTACAAAGGTATAGCTCTTACTTTCAAGATGATTAAAAAGCGGCCCTAAGCGACTGAATTGACTATTGCAACTGCGGTTTGGGTAATAATATAGCTTTTCGCTGTGGGCTGGTGATTTTAAATATCAGTTTAGTGCGTGAAGAGTATTGTACTCTCTGTGACAGAGGTACCACTTACAGTGAGAGCCGTTCTAGGCTATATGTAATGCGATATTCTTAGTGCTAAAGTCTAGGTAGCTAAGTAGCTTGTTCTTTAATAAGCTATTAAAAGCTTGTAGATTAATAGCCTCGAAGATCGTTCCGTAATTGAGACTCTTAGCTTGTGGGCATGAGCTAGTCTTAAAGTAGTGCGAAAGGCCGCTAGCTAAGGTAAAAGCTGCCTTGTAAAAGGGACACATAACGTTCTTCCCGCGGTAGGTGCTAGAGTTTAGGTGCTTACGATAGTTAGTATTGCTCTAGGTTTAGGAGATATAGATTAGCACTAAGGTGAGCGCGGAGGGCGTACTATTCTTAAAGTATTCTCGCTCTAGAACACCTTAGCGTAATTATACTAGTAGTATTACTTATAATAATTTAAAGCATTTATGTGCTGATTAGTAGATAACTAAGAATGGAATCTCTTATTATAAATCTTGCACCTAAATTAAGGCTCCCCGTGTTCTATATTATCTATATGCTAATCTGCTAAGCGCTAGGTATAGAATCTCTTGTTACAAGTTTCGCACTTAAACTAGGGCTTCTAGTATCCTTCGTTATCTATGTACTAAGAGGTAGAGTGTTAGGTAAAGGACTCTCGATCGCATATTTTATATTTGAATTATAGGGCCTAGTAGTTAAGTACATCTATATGCTAGATAGCGGCTCGCTAGCTACCAAACTCACAGTCGCACGTCTTGTATTCGTTGTCGTAGTATATACTAAGCTCGTTATGCTGCGTGGGGATGTCGAGGTTCGATTAGATAGAGAACGACTAACTTTTAGATTGTGTACGAGTGAAGGTTGGCCTGTAGTGCAGCCTACTGGGCAGCACAACTGCATAAGTAAGAAATGCAGGGCCATTTGTGTACCACTCTACTATACTGTATATACATATAACCTCCTGCACCTAGAGTATTTGCATGTCCCCTTTATACAAGCTTTTATGGATTTGGCCTAGCTTTCACAACTATTATTATTTTATTAGCTTCAACTGCTAACAGCTAGCATATATTATGTTTAGTTAGGAAAGATTTACGTTACTCGAAGAAGGGCTTAGCAGTTATTAGGCAGTAGCTTCCGCTGATAGCGCGGGGCCGTTTGCCAATACTTACGCCATTGTTGAGGCTAAGAGCTATAGGTTTGAATCTAAGCCAGATCGACTTTAGATTACTAGACTTCACACCTAATTTAGCTAATCCTTATATGGCGCCCTAATGTGCGCGATAAGCCTCAAAGTGTACATCACCGTGGCTGAAGGCATGCATCCGCTGAGAAGCTTAGTCCGCTCGTCGCAGAACATGTATTGAAGTGCTCCTTGCTTGTTCGCGTTTGAACTGGCCTTGATCATCCACAAATATGCTCTAGCTGAGTAAGCCAGAGTCTACGGTTGTGTAACCTTTCTCGGACATGCAAAGTTAGTCGCTGGCCGAGCTTTTCGTAGAACATACCTCGCACAGAGAAATGGGAATGTATGCTGTAGAATGTTAAATATAGTGATCTCGTATCAGCAGACTAATGAATCCACTTCCACGTTACGTATTCGATCACGAACCTGGCTACATCACCTAGTTGTCTATCTGAAAATCCCTGCTAAAAATGGGCAACAAGCATACGTTTTAGAGAACAACAAGATACTAAGATAAAGCAGTAACTAGGTTATGCATTATAAATGCCGAGTTGTGGATTTGTGTAAACTAGAGAGGGTGTGTGCGTCATTGCCGCCGTTGGCTTACAGTGATTGTGGCGAACCTTACCAGTCAGCAGGCGTTGGTAGATGCACGAACGTAAGATAAGGATAAGCTGATCAAGAAGTGATAGATGGAACCAAGTAGTTCACAAAAGGATAACCATGGAAGCAATTATCCCTTACGAACCAAGTGTGACGAGCAGTACAAACCCTAATTAGTTTTACCTCACACCTTTCCATACTCTTATGCACTTGCAGCTTCCAATTTGCGCATGTGGCTCAGTTGTTATCCCACACGTGATATAGATCCGACGGCCTAGTGATAGGTGGACGTTGGAACGATACTTGCGCAGATTGGCAGAGATAGAGACCCCTCTTCATAGCCAGCCTGCACAATAGAACAATCAATCAATAACTTGATTGAACACCCATGAAATCTGACACATCTGGAGCTCTAAGATCCTTAGAATACTTCTAGCTTAAATCTACCTATTATTAGTATATATGCCTATATGCCACTAATAAACAAGATATTAAAAAGGACTAGGCACTAAACTACCATTACGATCCTCAGATACAGGAGGGCACTCCGCCAATTAAACGGTTAAGATATTAAGACTACTCTGGATAAGTTCTAATAAGATACTCATTAGAGTAAGTACTATAATACACTTAGTATAATCTATAAGTAGTACTATGAAGTAATACTAGATTTAAAGCTTATAGATGAAATATTTAGAGTATAAAACTAGTAATTAATTTAGAATTTAGACGTGTAGTAGGGATTATAGACTATATATATAGCTTAATTAATATTTAGTATACAAGAATAGAAGATACGAATATAATAATAAGAATAACAATACTTACAAGTGTAGTTAGGTACGTGCTATTGCTGAGGGAGGAGAGTGCAGCCGTGGTGATCAGGAAAGAGAGCAAAACTACGAAAAAACAGGGGCAAAGGGTTCAACTGAAGGCTGGAAAATGTGAGTTGCAAACCATTTTGTGAGCACGTCCCTTTCGGAAAATGTTTAAGAGTTGCAAAAGATGGACAGTAACTAAAGCGGAGATCAAGCTAGCATGTGAAAGCCACGAGCCCATGTTCTTACGACATTATAAGTTTCTCAAACATCAAGCTTCGATATCACTCCATGTTCATTTTACGATTCGTAACCAATGATATTGTCCAACCTAGCTACTCTACAGTCTCTGAGTTGCTACGAGTCCTTGTGATGGCCAATTATGCATTCTGGCACATGTCCTGACCACAGCCATTCCGTGCCCAAACACCCGTGTTGAAACTGACACATCTACCGATACCTGTTGCCCTGCGTGTGCGACAGTTGGAGTCGCCGCAAATGATGTATGGACCGCATGTACGGCTGCAAGCGGTCTGATCACCGCTTACCCAAAGAGCGGAGAAAGAGCCTGCCGGACCACTGCACAAGTTAGTCATTGGATATGGATTCGTGAGGATGGGCTTACCCCGTAGTTTGGAAGGAAGCTGGGTGGCTTTCTCCAATGTAATTTTGGCAGTTGGTGTCAGAGTAGAAATTTACTTGACCAGCAGAGGTAAGGCCAACGCTAGCGACTGCGGCGAGAAGAACAGCGACGGTGTGCATTTTGAACAGAATTGATGAGCAACGATGAAAGAGCTGGAGGATGATGAGCACGACTTTGACGAAGAGAAGGGCGCCTTTTATGCTTTCATCAACTTATCAGATTAGCGACATGTTCTGTAGCTACTACAATGATTACCTCTCTAGGAAAATGTTTTTTGCCCTAAATGAATGATTACTTGATCGATCATCCGTACTCTTCGGACCTTTTTGATGATGCGCTAGCTGTAACAAGTATGTGGTAGTAAATTTTAGAGTTCAAAGCTTTCCAAACTAGGGTGGCACGCCTAGAGCTGGGGCCATTATTGATGATGAGTAAGAGTTCATAGTGGGTCAGTATTACGTCCGTGGGGCCGTCTTGTCATCTTGGCATCGTTGCACAAAACTTATTGACTACAACAAGAAAACATAATCTAAAAAAAGTGCACGCACGCTTATTGAAATCGCTTGGCTTTACACGTCCATGTGATAGATATAGCTTTGTGTCAGACAAGGCCCTCATCGAATTGTGATGTGTAAGCCAGTGGTAGGTTTGGAAGAATTATCCGATGCTTCTACTGCGCATGATGGGCGGCTGCGTGGTTAGCTAGTACCTAGCATTATTTTCCCATTAGGTAAAAGTGCATATGCTACACAGCCAAGTGAAATGAAGAATCTCGTAAAGTTAATGTTGTCCGTCTAACAAAGTCGGTATGCGAAGTGCAGCGAATGTTACTGATGCGTCGAACTGATCACTGGTGCCGCATCTTTGAAAGTGTCAACGCTTGATGCTATGCGCTGCTCGAATGATTTCAACGCGGCTTTTTCTTGCTACAAAAATCTATGGCTCGCATAGTATGCCAATGCCATGGAAGTGTGAAGGAGAAGAAGGAGAAGCGTGCCCAGCTTCCATGTATCTATAGTAGCGCATCAATGGCTGACTTGAAGGCGCTATCAGATATTCTTGCCCACGACTTAGTTACCACCGGAACACCGGCTGAAATAGTCTTACTATATGGTTGCATTCTGCATCCTGGTTCGATGCAACAACATTTTACAATAGATTATGATGATCCGTGATACATGCTAAACCATATTGAAGTCTGCAAAGCTGACCTTGTTTCGATTGGAAAGTACTCTATAGATCACCAACGCTAATTTCCAGTTGTTAGAAGTTAGTAAGTATTGCAGGGTTATTAAAAGTAACAGGAACGTCTGGTATGACATATGCACCATAGCTTTCACCAGCTTGCCTGATTAGCTCCTCAAGCCCAGGGCCGTTAGTGAACGCTCACACACGCACGAATTGACAGCCAAAATCTAGTGCAAAAATCTCGCCAGCAGCAACTACAAGGGTCTGACCTTCACGGACCTCATTCCAATTGTTGCCAGATTGCAATCGCACACGGAGCGGACCCTCTTGAATGAAAAAGCAGTGGCCGACTTCAGCAAACGTCAGCCACCGTGACAGTGATTAATGAGGCGCATCGTAAACTTTTGATGACTCTATGCTTGAGATAGCGAACCAACCTCCAGTCTGTTGCGCATGAATGAACGGTCGAGAAATGACGCCTTCATAGGTCGCTCCGACGTAACGGAAAAAGTCAATCCAATCCCCAGGAGCAACAAGCCCAAATGTTTCAGGATGTGGGCCAAGCAATTCGGGGTTGTGGATTACTTTCTATATCACGTCAGTAACAAACTTGCATTCAGTATGTGTAAACGTACTGGAGGGACGTAGGCAGAGTCTCCTGGGCCGAGTATTCTACATTTATCGCCATTTCAAAGCTTGAGAAAACCCTTCGTCATTGAGAAAACGGCATGCGCTTCCTGATGCCAGTGAAATCCAGGTTCGTCTAATAGCACCGCACCGCTGGTGAAGACGGCGATCCCACCGTTGGTCTGCTTCGAGGATGCGAGGATACGAAAAACACCTTTGCTCCCGGGAAGAGTCAGACGCTCTCCTTCGAGCTGATCCAACATGTATGTCGTTCTTGACGCTGGTGGGATTGCTGAAATTGGAATGCTCATGGTTGAAGGCAGTCAGTTTGATTTACAAATGTGCGGAATTGGCGTCGCAATAGTGTAGATGTTTGAGAAAGGAGACGTTGCTGTCGAAATCAAGAACGACTGTGGATATGCCTCTTTAGAGGATATCTCGTGCGATTGTTACCCAAAGTCATGCATTGCATGATACAGTGGCCGTCCACACGCTTGTGGGTCTAAGTTAGGGCTGTGCAAGTTGCCACCGAAGTGGCGAAAATGCCGGAGCCAGGTGTCGAGGAATATCCAGTAGCTAAAAAGAGGACAGTATGAGAGTGGATTATTCCATTGGCACTAGACCATGGGTCATACTTGCAAAGCCGCCCTTGCGCAAAGTTTGCAACATCTCGCTACAGCCATGATTAACCTCTCGAGTTTCCGTGTGGTCTACAAGGTTGTGGACGGACAATAAATCGATGCCAACGTCCATCTGCCGGACAAAGAACACAAGAGTTCATTCCTAGCTTAATAGCGTATGTGCAATCAATTGTAAAAGCATACCACCATGCACTGCGAACGTAGGCAAACATTGACTGATTCGTGAAGGCAAGGACCAAGTTGCAAGCAGTGTGCAAGAACACCAACCAGACATCGTAGTAAGTAAACTTCAAAGTAGCGATTGACAATGTTGTACTTATGTTCCCAAAATTCTCAGCATCAATGTGGAAAGCGGATGATGTCAAAGACATTCAACGAACGGCACGATCAATCAAACCGGACATAAAGTTACACGCGATTCCTTTTGGGTTGCAAATTGAAAAGGGTCCAGAAGCTATCGAGGAACATCTATTGGAGCAGATAACCCAAGTGTTGTAGCACATGTTGTTGTATCCGGACGTCATCATGCAAGAAATTGATGGCTGTTGGAGGTTGCAGGTTAGCTGAACTATATGGTAAATGAGTAGGAATGAGGGCGAGAATATTCTAAACCTATTCCCTCCCTATGTGCATAGTTATATGTCAGAAAGGATTGCCTTGTATACACTAGGCTCTCACCTTACTAGTCTTAGCTTAGTAGTTTCCTAGTGGGAGTGAAGAGTTCGTCAGAGAGGTGTCGAGGACAGCCGAGGTTAAGCTGGGACACCACACAACCCTACCAATACTTGGGTTGTACTTCACCTTGTCCTCAACCGCATCAGCCGCCCGCCGTTCCGTTTCCCAGAACTAGCTCATCAGTTCCCCGAGTAGCACCATGTCCATGGAGACAAGCCAGCAGAGCTCCACACGAACGTCTCGTCGTACGCGCCGACCGCGTGCTGCTTGCGCGTGCGATCTTCGCCGTGCAAAGAAGAACAAATGCGACGAATCATATCCTTGCACTTATTGCAAGACTCGTAATGCAACATGCGTTTATCAAGGTGCACAACATACTTCTCGGCGATTTACAATTGAATACGTGAAGCAGCTGGAAGCCGAGGTAAAGCATCTTTCGACTACGCCCGCTAATGTGCCTAATCCGCAGCCCGTTGTGCGTTTTGATCAGAATCCCATGGAGGTTGAAAGTGCGCAGCAGCAACCCGATCGCGCAAACCAGCCAGATGCGGTCGCATCCACGCAGTGTACTGGTGAAGAGGAAATATCAGAGGTGAATGAGCATACTGCTGGCGTGGAATTCTACGTGAGGTCATCTTCTATCGCGCTACGTTCTCGTGTTCAATGGTCCTCATCTAGTTTCCAGTTTGCATAACACTACCTTCCAGACGACACCTACTGCATCCCAGGGAGATACTCCAGGTGCCGGTAACTCGCGAACTGATTGCTATTCGCAATGCCGGAGCTTCGTGAAGAACTTCTTCTCTACCATTCATTATATCCATCCCATACTCGATAAGCCCGAGTTCCCTTAATAGTGTGAGGTACTCTGGTCGCCTTGCATGAACGGTGCTGGTTTGCAACCATCTGCTAGTTTTGGGTTGCAGGCGCAAGAAGATGTGTTACTTCGAGCCAACCAACTTCTCAACCTGCGGACGGTCAGTGTGATAGCTAAAGAGGTTGCTGGAAAAAGACTAATGGCAGAAAAGGTCAGTTTCAAATTGCATGAAGAGCGGGTCTGGTATCAAAACGTGGCCATCTTCGCCGACCGTCTCGGAGAAACGGACTACAACTTCCGCACCCTGTGGGCTGGAGATCTCTATCTTAATCATAGTTGTCATATTCTGGCCGAAGTTAAAACTTACAACCGCCAGCCGAAAAGTGACTAATAATATCAGCTGCAACGTCTCCTGTAAAATCACGGGTAGTTGGCACTGGTATTTTAGCTTTCCACACGGTCCCGTGACTGGCTGGCCTCCTTCCACTGATCATCTTCGTAGTACTCTGGTGTATCACACCCCACAGGGAGAGCGCGGAAGTCTTTTGTTTCCGAAGAGTTTATGTTCGCTAATGTTATCGCGCTTTTACGCACTTTCCAATTCAGACTAGTTGTGATCGTATTGCGCGAACTATCTTCATAGAACAGATGCAGCTCGACGAAGAAGCACAGCTCGTTGCCACATTTCACATAAGTATTGGCCTCGTAACATGGCCAGAAGAATCCATCGTTGCCCTGGTCTCCAGCACGGGAAGCCGTTGCCGACATGAGCGCCTAGCACATTCTCGCCCTCCTTCAAGATGTAGGGCACATCACACGCCACGAATTGTACAGTCCTGTGATAGTTGGTCCATCCTGGTGCAATAACATGTCCATTTGACGCGGACGGTTCACTGTTGCAGACGAAATCAAAATGATCTGGTCCTGATGCGAAGATAATTGCTCTTGTAGGCTTTTGTTAGAGATGTAGTGTTTTTCTTAAACCGTTGTCTCCAATCCAAACACCCTTCCATCTGTTTCGCTCCTGTTCAAACCACGTACGAAGGATCAAGCTAGTATCGAGCATATATGCCTGGTTCATGCTGTAGACTGGTAGTAGGCCACTTGAGCGCGGATAGGCGGTAAAGAATTCATTGACGGGACTTTGTGATTCGATTTCATCTTGGTCCCAGACGGTTACGCGCCAATAATGGAATGTTGTCGAAGGGAGGCCACCATCAGGCACATAGAGAATGTTTCGTTGCTGATTGTCAGCAATGTTGCCAGAGTCCCAAAGTAGTGTGTCGAAAGTACGGAAATTGGATAACTCGATCCGATGTGCAGTCTGCACTGAGATCTCACTATCTGAATGTAGCACCCAGTATAAGCGAATCTTATTCGTGTCTATTCCCAAAACGAAGGAATAAGAAAGACATTGAACGATTGAATTGACACGATACGGCTGGATTCCTGAAGCAGAATGTAACGACTATTAATCTTGATGCTAACTTATGATTGATGCGAAAAAACAGCGGTGGATTGTTACGTACTTGTCTTGCGGCCGAACCTGCCGTAATTACTACCTCGATGCTTTGGAAAAGCCGCAAATATATCGGATACTACCGCAACTGGCAAGGCCAATCCTCCACTTAAGTAAGAATCGGACAGTGATACAGCCCGTTGTCCCATGTTCAAGGTAACTAGTTCAATTCGAAACCTTGCATAACTCCGGCCGTGATCTCCCTGACTTTGCAAATACGTGGTTCCTCGCGAGATGTGATTGGTATGGAACGGCCGAAATTGGACTTGTTGCATTAGTACCTAGTACCGCCTAAGTGTAGGCTAAAAGTTTGTCGAATCATCATTGGTTGGGTAAGACTAGCTTACTCCAGATATATCTAACTGGATGCGCGTTTAGATTGCTTCTAAATATAAGAAGACTTTTGCCTGGATGGGACCAGGACATGATGACGGTCAAACTGATTACGCCTAGAGCCTGTCAGCGATTTGGAGGATCCAAGCTAAGAGATTGCGCCGTAATCCTTCCTACTAACGTACTATAGCTATAGTGTCAATGAGCGGGAGATTAGTAGATAGAACGGGAGTGAGAGCAGAGGAGCAACAGAAGGGTGGAAAACGAACACTCTAGTAGCAAAAAAGGGGTTCTTTGAAGATAAGCTACAGGCATATACAACACTGCTAGCGGCCGCAGTTTACCACTTTATAGTCTCCAGCACCTTAGCATCGCTCTCCTCCCACGGGTAGTCCTTCTCTGCTGCCCTAATCAACTGCTTATGCTTCTCCGACCTTGGCTTAATCGAGGTGCGATATGGGACAGGGTGCGACACAACACCAGGCTCGAATTTGAGTTCTGGCTCCACCGTCCTGCCATTCTCAACTAGTTTCTCAATCTTGAACACTGCCAGCGTCTGGGCGATAGTCATAAACACCGCGTTATCTGCTACATAGCGCCCAGGGCACGCACGCCTACCATACCCAAATATCCAATTGCGCGGGTCGGGCTCGGCTTTGTGAGTAGGTGTGTCGAGGAACCGTTCTGGGAGGAAGGTCATGGGTGAGGGGTATATCGCGGGGTCGTGTGTAAACCACCTGTCGTTTTGTCAGTCAGCGTGTAGACCTTGAGCATGGGGGCGAATATTACCAGTTATTTGGGAGCAGGAGCGCGCCCTTTGGGATTCTGTAACCTCGAATGACATCTTCCTTCGTGCTGCAGTGGGGCAGCGCCATGGGGGCAACAGGGTGCCAGCGGTGTGTTTCTTTCATGACTGCTTCAATGTATGGCAGCTTCTCGCGGTCAGCAGTGACAGGTAGCCGGCTCCCCCCGATGACACGGTCGAGCTCCTCCTGAGCCTTTTTCTGTACTTCTGGGAACAGTGTCATGGCTAGGAAGAAAGTCATTAGGGAGGAGACAGTTGTGTCAGCGCCGCCCAAGTACATGGAAGACGCCGACCACTTGTGAATACGCTCCATCTCCGGATCAGAGCCAATGTTCTCGATCGCCTGAGACAGGAAAGAAGTTTTGTGCTTCTTTTCACGCATTTGCTGCTTGACAAACTCGTATGGCTGTTCGGTAGTTTGCTTTAATCGAGCAGCCATTTGATGAGCTGTAGACTTGAAACCGGTTCCAGGCATCCAGTCCGGTGCATATTTCACTTGTGGTGTCAGATCCCTCTTATGCGTCTGCCTGTGTGTACTTACAGAAAGGCATGATATCTACGGCCCACTTGCCAGGCACCGTTGCTTCAGCGAATTCTTGCATAGTCTTGCTGGCCATGTTAACAAAAGGGTCCTCGCCATGTGCATTGGCTGTGTAGCCATAGGTAATCTTAAGTATAACGGCGCCAGCTTCCCTTTTGATGTGATCAAATAAATCTTCCGGAGAGTCCAACACATTGAGAAGGAAGTGAGCGGCTTCTTCTTCCTGGACACGATCGAACACTCGGAGGCACGCACTGCTGCCAGCAACCTTTGCAATGTTCTTGCGGTGAAGCTTGAAGGTGTCTGTATAGCCGCTGAAAGCAAGTGTGTTGTTCCATCCAATCCTGGGCGCTTTGTTAGTGTTCTGTGCAACTGCATTCTCTTTAGAATTAAGCATACATCTCACTACTAAACACCATGTGTGGGCGGTCAGAGTGTATGACTGATCGGTCTCTCAAGAGCTCAAGCGCAATTTGCGCATCATTAATGATCACAAAGGTCTGACCTAGTACTGTAACAGAACTTATTGGACCATAAAGATCCTTATGCTTTAGCCAATGGTGGCATTCCAGCACTCCGGGCTTCGGCAGGTCATTGATGTTACCAAGAATCGGGATGCCTTTGGGACCTGGAGGTAGCGGTCGGCCGTCATTTTTCGGTCGTGTCAGGCGGTGGACCAGGTATGCGGTGATGATTCCGAGAAGGACAATGAGACCAGCAGGCGACGCGAAAGCCATCCTGAACGCAGCATTCCAAGAGACAAGGTTTGAGAATAGTTATGCAAAAAGAAAATCAAGAATACAGCGCTAGATCGCTATTGTCCCTAGAAGCTTAGGTTATTCTTGGCAGTCGCGAACGACGACTTGAGACCCCTATTACCAACGGTAGACGTCCGGCAGAGCAGCATGATCAACACTTCCGGCACTGAAGTCCCTACCAATGGCGAAAGGTGGAGAGGGGCTTCAATCCCCCTCGTTTGTCAGGCGTCAATCCCTATTCCAATCAGAAACGAGAATGACATCCTTAGTGGGGACACGGGTTAGCGAGGCTTCGGGCCAAGGAGCCGCAGGC
Organism: Curvularia sp. ZM96; assembly: GCA_022457065.1. Taxonomy (NCBI): domain Eukaryota; kingdom Fungi; phylum Ascomycota; class Dothideomycetes; order Pleosporales; family Pleosporaceae; genus Curvularia; species Curvularia sp. ZM96. Next base: position 4,230,815 of record JAJGBQ010000005.1, on the reverse strand, counting down.
CGCGGCAAAGCGTAGCGATTGCGACTTCACCCCTACACCTAACCCCACATCAGGTGGAAAAGAAAAAAACGCGACTCAGCACAGGCCAAACTTGACCACAATCAGCAAACGACTCTAAACCTCTCAACTTTGCAAGCCTAGAACTTTACTATAATAGAGTAATTTCTAATAGAAAATACTAGAAGTATAATCTTAATATCTAGAATTACCATTTCGCATTAAAGAAAGTAAAAAAAGGCGTACACTAGTGGACGTAGAGTGTAGGATGTTTCTGAGTCGTAATTATTCTGTCCACCGGGTGACCCCTACACCTAACTCCACAGCGGTGAAACCGTAATCGCTAACGCCTGTATCGCTTCACTATGGATCTTCTCGGCATGCCGATCAGCAGGCCTCCGTGGAAAGCAGGAGTTCGACGAGAGGCATGTTTCTCTCTCTTTCTGAAATGCGCCCCGTGGAGAAGCCCTAGATATATTGGGCCTAATGCCAACTCACCATATGCTAGCCAGCGAAACGCGCTCCACTACATTATCATTATCACTCTCAGACGACAAAGATGAGACTCAGCGTTCTCGTAGTATTTGCCTTTTTCTCGACAGGCGCCTTCACCCAGCAAAACTTGTCAGATCGACTACCTGACTGCGCTGTATGATCACGTCCGCCTTTTCCATTCATAACGTGACATGACTGATCCCGAATACTAGTTAGAATGTTTCCAGGCCACTTTGCCTACGACCAACTGCTCACCAAGCGACGTCGACTGCCTCTGTGCCAATGCAAACTTCATGGCAGCTGCTGGCGCTTGTAATGCGGCCAACTGCACTGTAGTGGAAATGCTACAGTCCACTAACGAGACTTATTCCGCCTGTGGCATTCTCGTACGCGACCAGTCTGCCACGTTGATGGGAATGGTCGCTTCTTTCGGAAGTCTAGCCTTGCTCATGGCTGCTCTGCGGGTAGCTGATCGAGCCATCTCCGCGCATGCGCAGCTTGGATGGGATGACCTGTTAATTAGTCTGTCAGCAGTATGCAACAACATCCTTACGTTGGCTTGTGTTGTCAAGTATGCTGACTATTAATAACTTTTAGGTATCTTCTGTCGGAATGAATGCGCCAGTCATCGTAGCTACTACTTTGGGTATTGGAAGGGACATGTGGAGCATTCCACCTGATAATATCACCACCAGCTTCAAGTGGTTATATGTCGCCTACTTCATGTACCAAATTGCCGAAGCACTTTGCCAGCTCTCGATCCTCGCCTTCTACATCCGCGTCATGGTCGACCCGAGGTTGCGGCTGGCTGTTTGGATCCTGGTAGGACTTGTCACCTGCTTCGGGTTGGGAAATACATTCGCCATGATCTTCCAGTGCACGCCCATCCCCTTCTTCTGGGACGGCTGGAGGGGGGAGATGTCCGGTAGATGCGGCGTCAACGTGCAGTTGTTTGGCTTCATTCGTGGTGGCGTCGAGATCCTTCTCGACTTGGCTATTCTGATTCTACCTCTGCCCATGCTGGCCAAACTGAACATGTCAAGAAAAAAGAAGCTCCAGGTCATGTCCATGTTCTGGGTCGGTTTTATTATTACTATTGTCAGCTGCCTTCGGCTCCAGGCCTTTGTGCAGTTTGCTAAAACTCAGAACCCAACCTGTATGTGTCAATCCCAGCAGCACTATTATCTTAATCGCTAATATTATATCTCGCAGATGACAACACCTCTGGTCTTTATTGGTGCGCGACCGAATGCAACCTCTTTATTATCGTTGCCTGCATGCCAGCCATGCATAGTATCCTACATAGGGCATTGAGGCGCTTCCGAGACATAAGCAGCTACGCAAGCAAGAGTTACTACGGCCGTGACGGCTTAAGCAAAGGGTCGTACCTGCGTCATGATACTGGGCAGCAGCAAAGGTCTAGATCTGGCAGCCTTCCTTTTGGTGCAATCTCTAAGTCGACTAATGTAAATATTTACCACACAGAACGATCAGATTCAGATGTCGAGCTTGTCGATCGCCCGCCTGGGATCTGATTTGAATATAGAGAGGTGCTCTAGTCTAGCACAAAATGCGATGGAAAAGAGCATCCTATTGTTTTCTCTTGTTCTAAGTCAGATTAAGCACATAGTCGCAAATTGCGATGTGGAGTGGTGCATCTATAGTGGTGCTATAGCCGAGAGATCCTACTCAGGGGGGTGATATTGTTATCAATAGGCAGGTTTGGAATGAAACATTCCCAGACCCTTGCGGGTTAACGCTATGGTCTCCTAGAGTATAGTACGATGCTGTTAGAATATAAGCATATCTTAGGTGGTTAGTAGAATCTAGGTGCGCTAGTGAGTACCTAGATTCTGTGAGTAGTGAGCACGCACAGTCCACCGCGATTAACTATGGCAGATTAGGGTTGATTAGAGGAGACAGGATAGCAGAATATTATCAATCAATTGATAATCACGATCATTCATCATGGTTTAATTACTGTCTTTGATAACTAATCGCAATCTGACACTAAGTTATCACCACGTTCCTTTACACTTAGACTAGCAACAGCGTCCTTAAAGACTAAGGATAGCAGCCTGTTGTAACGGCAAAGGCAAGACTAGTAGGATTAGTTAAAATAAGTATATTCAAGGTAAACTAAGTTATGTTGTTTCTGTTCCCGCCCTTCACCAACATCGAAATGCTGTGCAATGGTAGCGGCAGAAGGAGATGTAAACTAACCCTACCCTAGCTTCACCCCTAGAAACTGACTTGCTACCTGGGATTGGCATACTAGAATACTATCTTAACGTCTTGTGAACAGCATGGTGTACCATACGCAGAATCGATTTTTTCTCTACAGAAACTTTAGCAGTAGTCCAAGTGGAACCCCTATGCTTTATTTCCCTGTGTTGATAACGGAGCTACCGCCTGAGCCACCCTTTTTGCCGCCATTACCGCCGTTACCAGCATCACCAACATCGCCGCCCTGAGAATTGCCACCAAAAGAGATAGCGGGTCCACCACTGATAAGATCAAACTTGCGGACTGTAAGGGGAGCAGAACGTCCGCCAATTCTGTCTTTTGTTAGTTATGACCAGGTTACAGCAAAGGAGATACACACCCTCCAGCGCCGCCATCACCACCGTCACCCTTGCGGGTGTTACCACCGTTGCCACCATTAGCGACATCGCCACCGCTGCCCTTGCCTTCGAATCCAATTCCAGTGCCACCAGTAACGACAGTGGCGCGGGCTCCAATCCCTCCAGCACCACCGTCACCGCCATTGCCCTTGCGAGAGTTGCCGCCATTGCCGCCATTGGCGACATCACCACCGCTGCCCTTGCCTTCGAATCCAATTCCAGTGCCACCGGTAACGACGGTGGTGCGGGCTCTGATGCCTCCAGCACCACCGTCACCACCGTCACCCTTGCGGGTGTTACCACCGTTGCCACCATTGGCGACATCACCACCACTGCCCTTGCCTTCGAATCCAATTCCGGTTCCGCCGGTAACAACTGTGGTATCGCGGGCTCCAATGCCTCCAGCACCGCCATCACCGCCATTGCCCTTGCGAGAGTTGCCGCCGTTACCACCATCAGCAACATTACCACCACTGCCCTTGCCTTCGAATCCAATTCCGGTTCCGCCGGTAACGACTGTAGTGGAGCGTTCGGTAATGTCAACACTAACCGGAGCTGCTACAGCCAGCGCGGCGGAGCCGATAGCAAAGATGATAGAGTACTTCATTCTTGATAAGCGTAAAAGTAAGGTCGTAGTAGAGACGAAATATAACTCCAGCTGACTGCGTGGAGAGAAATGCTGGATATTGTGGAGGGTGAAAACGTGGAAGAAAAGTACCGAGATCAACTCGTTAAGATGATGAAAAAGTAGAAGTGGTGTGCGGTGATAGCTTATTGAAGAGAGCCAGCAATAGATTTATATCATTTCATGAAATTATACTAGCCTGAAGAGACAGATTCTAGCTAAGATACTTGAACAGCACACTAGCGTCCTTCGTCTGAGTTACGCCGCATTGACGGCTGACAAGTCAAACAGTCATGGCATAACAGTGTTGAGGATTTGGACCGAGACTACAGTGGGCATGGGTGAGATGTACGGACAATTGCCAGGGGAGAAGCGCGGATACCATGACGATACGTGTAGAGATACAAAATATCAAGGTTAACCATAAACTTCAAAAAAGATTCGAATATCATCAACACTAAGTTGATTACTATGAATTTGTATAAGGATGCATAGAGTGCATATTAAAGCTTAGAACACAATTATCATTATACCACCATATTGCGAAGCTGTGTTTTCATTCTGGAGTGAGGTTCTTGTGTTTTGATTGGTTCACGGCCCGAACGTTTTGCTTGTGACACATGTCAATGGTGTTTTGCATTGAGCATTTATTGAGAGCAACCAAGCCGGTTTGGGCACGCTAGCGTTTTGAGGCTCACTTGTGACAGTAGAGGGGTAGGCCCAAACAACACATGGACAGAACTCCTCGCCGACCAGCCGCGCGTGCGTGGTAATCTTTTGGCTGAATCTTGCTGCGAAAAACCAAATGCATAAGTCCTCGCTTGCACGCTTTGCGACACTGACTCATGAAGCTTAACTCCGACCCAATCAGGTAATCTGCAGTCACCTGGCATCATGCGCATACGGGCGATATATTCCTCCCACAGATGCAAATACATCGGGCCGTCCTTCGAGGAGCAGTTCTAGAGCTAAGAAGCTGAGTGATGCGTCCCAAAATCGCGCGACCAGGTACTGTTGCCTGATCGGACTCTTCCCCCAACCAGTAAAGTCGCGCAATTCGTCCATTTACGAGGTGCTGGCTCTTGCTTCTTGTTACAGGAATCCCTGCGCTTAAGTACTATAGCACCTGCGACGCTCTTTTGATCTTAGAGCAGTGCGTCAAGCTTCTTACCATGCTTAGCATTTGCGTGGCATTGAGCTTGTTTTGACGTCCCTAAAAATCTATCTCCAAAGGGTCTAGTTATGACTGTGGCTGAGACGAGGCTGGACCGCACTGATCCACACGATGTCGAGCCTTTGCAAAGTATAGTAGCAGTATTGTAAATCACTATCGTAGCCAGCATCCCTACCGTGACCTGCAAGATAAATCTTTCCTGAACGTTTTGTTCTAAAAGCCACAAGATCTTTGCATGGGCTATGTCAATAGAGCTATCAGTATGTCAAAGTTTATGGACCTTAGTATGAGCAGCTACTACCTAACCTGAATCGCATTACCTACTAGATTCGACGAGTCGTAAAAATTCTCTTATCTCCTGTAGCTGTTTTACTTCGCCTTGTTTGTTTTACATGTGGCATTTTTGACGTGTTTTACATATGATACTTTTGACGTATTGAGCATATTAATATAAAGACTAGCATACTTGTTCATATGTAAAAAGGTAAAGTTTCCTAACTACATTATGCCGGTGGATTGGATCCATCGGCCCTATAGTGGATAGTTGTCGGACCTTTCGCGGACAATAGGCAAATAGTAGCCTCTCTGATAGGGACGTCGCAATCTATCTTGATACCACTAGTGTTAGGTACAATTTATATTATATGGGCAGTGAGTTGACAAAGACCCCTTAAGAATTATCAAAACTGGGCCTTGCTGCGTCCTGTCTCTAGATGTACCAAGAGAAGATTATTCCAACAACTCTACGGCAAAGCTTTTACTAGTCTGGAACTAGATCCATTTCAAATAACTCTGCTCCCTCTACCTATTTTCTCAAACAGCTCTACCTCTCTTCTTTTTATCCTAGTATCATCATATTCTTCCCAGCCTTCGGTTTCTCACATTATCTACACCTCAAAATGATGAGATCTACCGTTTTTATTTCCCTTGTTACATCACTTGCTCTTGGAGCACCCATCCCTGGGCCTTTTGAGATCGGTCTTGGCACTCCAGCCGTTGTTGTCGACGGACACCCGATCAGGATCCCTGAACAGAAACGTGACCTTGCTGACGACATGGGCCTCAAATCTAAGCTGTCGATTGGTGATCATACAATCGAAGCTGGAGGCGGTGCTATTTCTGTTGGCGGCCATGCCACCGGAGGTTCTGTGGGAAATGTAATTCAGCCATGTTTTCTTTAGACTTTTGATGCACTTACTGATCATGTTAGGACCCTGGCTCTTCGATTAGTGTTCATATTAGAAGCCCTGACTCTAATCTTGCCGTGAACCCAACACTGCCGAACGCTAGAATCAAGAAGCGTGGTGCCAGATTTATATCTGGGGCACCAGCCATTGGGATTGGAACGTCAGCTGTAGGCGGAAGCGTACTGATTTCTGGGGACTCACAAGCTAAACCTGTTCCTTGCAAACACGATGCGGGAATTGCTAATGTAAGACTTTCCTTTTAGACAGGGGTGAACGCTAGAAAAACGCTTTATATATGATGCAGCTAACGAGCAAACAGGGCGGAAATGGTGGTGATGCACTAGTACCCAATAGTCGTGCTGGTAATGGTGGTAATGGTGGAATTATAATTGAATCTACAAAATAGTTTCCAATTCATCGGTTCTGAGACTAATTTGAGAAGCAAAAACAAAATAAGAAAAAGACCATTTTTAATAGTTGAAACTCTACATATTAGAAACCGTGATATTGCACTAAAAATGCGTAGAACGTAGCATATTCTTAGGGTTAGCCTAACAGGATGCCCAATTGTCAAAGATAATATGTAATATAGTAGTCTGCGCGCGCTAAGAGATAGGTTGCAAGTAAACAGCTAGAAACCTGATTTATTCAGCAGTTGGCTTGCTAAGTATCTACAAGGACGATAGAAGAGAGGTAAAAGGCAAAAGAGAAAAGGCGAAAAAGAGAAGGAAATAGTAGAGAGAAAAGAGTATGAGGAGAAAAAGATACCAGCTAACTCAGCTCCTTGCGCTCAGCGCCTTACGATAAGGCCCGACAGTGCCATAACAAATCCATTTGTCAATGCCATGCCTTCAGGGAAATAACCACCAATTGATCACTATGTCACACGTCTCTTAACCGCTTGCGTGGATAACTTGATAGATTTGAAAGTCCAAAATGCACTTCAGAAAGCCTCAGGGTTGTTCTACACGTCGGACTAGCGCGTAGAGTACCCTATTAAACCCTTGCAATTAGAACTTTCCCAACTAGCGATTGCTCATCTACAAGCTAATGTGATAGCACTCTAAACTTTTATGCTTTCTATTGAGCATGGGCGCAGGATAGGGGTATGTGCCATTAGATCCTCCTATTGAGTGTAGTCATTAAAGTTTGGGCCTCACCCACTCTACGTTTCTCATTTCACTTCCCACCTTGAAAGTCCAAGTATTGATCAAGTCAGTAACTAAGGGAAGACAACTTGACGCTAGATTGGGAGTTTAGGCAAGGGTATGAGATTAAATGAACACGTTTGCACTACCTTTGACAGTACATGATCTCCTGCGCCGTCTTTGTCTGAACTAGAGATCCTCTGCCATAGATATGAAAATCGTCGATTCTATTCAAGACTACAAACAGGTCGCTATAGGACCAGCAGGAATAGGAGGGAGAACTCGTACGCAGGTTTGGCCACAGCAAAGATCTGGGCGTTCAAATTCGCATGGATTTCCACTTGGTGCACAAGTAACACATGCTGTTGTTGTAGCGATGACACTAATTGTCTATGGAAGTATGGTTAGCTTATGCTAGCTTTTGCACAGTTGATTTACATACCGAAGCAGAAGGCGTGACTGTGCTAGTCACTGTAGGCTTTGGGGTTAGGTTTAAGCACCTGCATCCGCATGACAATTGTGCTGCCCCAAATTTGGAGAGAGCAGGTAGGTTGACGCGCTTCTCAATACTACCAACGTCCTCCTCGATTGCATTTATGTCGCGCTTTGTTGGATTAGGGCATACAGACTGTATGGCCTCTATCGTCACTGTTGAGGTCACAACAGTACTGGTTGTTTGTTAACGTGATGTAAAAAATGAAATTGAGGGTAACATACACTACTGAAGGGGCGATGGTGGTAGTTGTGGTTGCAGCAGGGGGCATATGGAGGTATGAGCTGCAGAAAGTAGTCGCAGGGGGGCCAAGAAATTTCAAAACATTGAGTGCGGCATTTGCTTTGTTACAGTTGTTGCGCTTGTCCAACGAATCTGTTGGCTTGGCCAGCGGGTTTGCATGCGTTGTTGCAGCTACCAGAAGGAGGATCGGAAGATTGGAGAACGAGATCCGCATGATTACTGTGGTCCAAAGAGATGTAATAATTTGGTTTTTCAAAACTGTATAGCGAAACTTGGTGGAAATTGTACCCGAAGAGGCCGGGAGCAAATCCTGACCTTTTAAGTCACGGTGTTTTCCTTGCGTGGCACACTAACATGTTAATTCTTTGCTAATGTAAAGTAGAGTTTATTGGTTTTAGGTACCTAAAGGTCTAAATTGACGCCGTCGGCTTACTCTAGCGCCATTAGTTCATTTCATTGTTGTCCATCTCCTACTCATGGACGTAGTAAGCGAGAGCGTAGATTATAGCACGCAATTCATGTGAGTAATCTAAACTCACAAAGCTTTAGTCTTATGTTAGCTTCATAGCGCCACATTCTTTTTTATCTTTCCCTACAGGCTCTCCTGCGGCAATTGACCCATCAAAAGTATCTCAAAAAGAACGGCAGACCGCCCCTCACCCCACCAAAGATCAAAAATCGACAAAAAGGGTACCCATAGCACTACAATGTAGATCAGGTGGGGCGATGTTTTGCAATCTCCACAACCTTAACGCTATAGCCTCTCAGGGGTATTTGACGCTACTATATCATGGACAAGATGTGGCGCTGCTGTCAAATCTCCACATCTTCAGCCCTACAGCCTCACAGGGGTATTTCACACCCCTGCATTATAGACCAGATGTGGCGCTATTATGAAACCTGCCAGGACTTAGCCTATATAAACCATACAAACGCATTATTCTCCAATGATGATCTCCTTCAGAATTGTGTCCACCTGTGCGAACGAGAGTTCTGCCATAGTTTCCTTCCAAAGCTGGTCTCCAACATCTTGTCCCTCGGACGAATAGACAAGCGGAGCCATGCTACCGAATGTTGTTAGCTGATGAACAAGCAAATAGGCTGATTAAAACACGAAGGGTCTTAATTCAAAAAACTTACGGGGCCATTTTCTGAAACGAGAAGAATTGTCCATGACTTTCTTTGCCATGGTTGACTGCGGCATCAACTACAGTTCGCGAGCCAACATCAGATGTGTAGTAGATGCGTCGAAAGACCGACTTTACAATAGCGGCGATGATACCCTTCTCGTTCTCTTTGCCAAATTCAGTATCGTGCAGCCCTCCGGGGGAGGCTGAATTGATGATGGCAATGGTTGTGGGCACGAGCTTCGCAAGCTTGGCCAGGAAGAGTTGGCCGAGCAATTTCGAAACCATCATCCGATCGAGCAGGCTGATGTTACCCGGCTTGTCAAGGGCAGAGAGCAAGGGACGCTCATTCCTCTCTTTGAAACTTGTCCAAGCGGACACTTCAGAAGACACAAGGGTGATTCTGACTGGGTGGTCTCTCCTCTTAGCCTTGCAGATAGGGAGAAGCAGGATGACCAATAGAGCGGTCGATAAGTAGTTGACCTGGATCATCTCATCGTGCTTGGTTCGTTCATTGAAGGTGCGACTTGCTGGGAAAATGCCAACGCTGAGAATGACTATATCAAGGTGTTCCAAGCTCTCGGTACGTTTGGCAAACGAGACCACCGAGCTATAGTCAGAAAAGTCAATGAGCCAGATTTCGATAGCGTTCGTATCAAGCGTACGTCCCTGGGACAGCTTAGCTAGAGCGGCCTTGCCCTTTTTCTCGCTCCGAACTGCAAGAATGAGCTTGCTGAGCCCGAGATCTAGAAGCTGACGACTAGACTCCAAACCAACGCCCGAATTGGCGCCAGTAACAATGGCAGTCCTTCCTCGTAGATCAGCATCACGAACCTCGGTAGGCGTGATGGTGAAGTGATTGTAAAAGAAATGCGCCAGGCTTGCTTGCTTCTCGGGCGTGACATCGAATTGGTGGTTAGCAGACATATTCGGAGAGTATTTGAGGATCCTGATAGAGAGAAGAGAGGTACATGCTCATCTGGACTTGAGAGAGAGGAAAGATCTACAGCATAGACAATAGCGGGTATATCTAGGCATGCAAACACGAACCATGACTAGTAGGAACGGAACTTGGTTGATGAGGTGCACGCCTCAAGATCCACCTGTTTTTTTTGTTAGCGACCTTTAGAGCGCCGCATGCGACAACAATACGTGTTTGTACCTGCACTTTACGATTTCTGGCGGTTTCAAAACAGGATTAATCCTGGCCTTCTACTTCTATGACCACTCATTAACGCCGGTGGTTGCTGGCCTGACCATCCTTCAGTAGCATTTGTTGAGGATGGAATTCGGAGGTCACACCTTTTCCAGTAACAACACAACAACCGCCCCGCATCCTGCGATAGGCATGGGTTTTGCGGGTGGAGAAGATGGTCTGTGAGCCTGTAATTGTTCCAGAACATACTTCCGCGCAGACAACGATTGGCCCTAACGCATGTACCTAGTCTGTGTGATGACCCTGTGCGCTACTCAGCCACAATCCTCAAAGCGCCCCCTGCCACTTTTCGTGTGTTACGCAGTAGTAGCACTGTAATAATACTTCTAAGGGATCCACGTTTCCACGCCCAGCTATGTACTATCCATGTAGGCTTCAGGCAGTAGCAGCATCTCACATTAGTACGCAGCGCTGGCTACGCTGAGTGATATGCTGGTTTGGCTGACAGCTCCAGCCGAAGAAAGTGAAATTTCCGACATTGGTTTTGCACGTTGCTCTCATCGAAAACGTTGCAACGACTGCCATGTAGCCAGTTGTTGACTTCTGTACCGGCAATGCGACAGCTTCTTTCGTCATTGGGGTGATTATTGTGTCTATGAAATGCAAAAGCTCTTCCTTTGTACGTTACGTGTTAGAATGCGAAACAGATAGATTCTATTACTAACTGTTAATTATCAATTACTTATTACTAAAATACTAGTTCTTCGCTACTACGAAATGGGCTTAACAGTAATGTTGTCGAAATAAACATATCCACTCTGGGGTGTTGGATCGCAACTAACAACGATGCGGATGAACTCGTTATTACTACCCGCACTGGTCAATGTATACGAGTAATTGTTCCAATCCGAATTGGCTGCGCGCCCATAGTCGTTTTCAGCAATACCTGTCAATTGAATATAACATTGCGATGGGTCAGGGCCTTCCACCTTAATGCTGAACTCAACTAGATAGGTGCCTGGAAGGATTGTGGGTACCTGGCGGATACTTGCGAATAGTCCCTGCCTGCGCGGAACACGAGGTGTTTTCAAGCCGTACTGGGGGTCGCCTGTATTGACGAACTGGTAGCCTCCGGGAAAGAGAACCCATGGAGCCTGGCTGGGGTCTTCGAAGCCGGGGTTGACGACAGCTTGAGTAGGGGTTGGGGTTGGAGATACAGAGGAAGACGGCGATATGTCTGAGTTAGCAGTTGGGGAAGTCGACGATGTTGAAATAATAGTGTCTGAGCTAGAAGTGCTTGAAAGAGTATCACTCGATGTAGGTGTAGCAGAGTCGGAAGTGCTAACGGAACTTTCGCTCAACGTAGGAGTGACAGGCTCGGGAATGTTCGAAAGAATATCGCTTGACGTAGGAGTGATGGGATTGGACGTAGTAATGGAAATCTGACTCGACGTAGATGTGGCGAGTTCGGAAGTACTGAGGGAGACATCGCTCGACGTGGATGTAACGACATTGGAAGAGCTCGCTGGAGTAATGACCAAACTGGAAGCAGTAGGCATGCTTCCGCTTGGAGTAGATGTTGACAAAGTCGAAGATGGCTCAAGCGAAGAAGACACGGATGGTGTATTAGCTGGGCTTGCTGAGCTTGAAGCAAAAGCTTTCGTCGATGCTGTACAGCTTGTCGAAGAGCTTGCTGGGCTCGAAACAGCGGTTTTCACAGATTTTGTGCAGCTAGTAGAGGAGCTTGCTCGTAGATGAGTAAATAGTCCGGGGGTAGTTGTTGCTGAGATTGAGGAAGACTGCGTTGTGGTATGGGTTGGCGAACGAGTACTAGTCGAAGATTTTGTGCAAGACGAAGTGGTGGCAGTTTTCTTGCAAATTCCGAATGGATTCTGGCATCCAGAAGCGCAGTAAGCAGGAGTCCGTCCGCACCATCCGTATCTGATTGGGTTAACGTGATATAAAGGGTAGTTTTTTAGGGGTTTGCACGTACTCTGAGCAACAATCTCCGAAAGAGCTTCCTTGACAAGTATATCCTTTCTTTCCACCACAACTTCCATCCGGTGATGTCTTCTGTTTCGGCGCTACATAGGGATGGATACACGATCCAAATGCTGATTGACAACCTCTCTCAGCAAGGCAGTGGTTATCTGTTCGTCCACTTCTTGACATTAGTAATACTCTTCGGGATTACCATGGATATCACATACCACCATCCGTAGGACGAGCAGCAAGATCCAGGTCCAGTGCGACTACTGGGGCAAACTGTGCCTGCATGATCTTTCCCACAACGGCCGTTTCTAGAGATCGAAGTACCAAAGACACTCGAAGTGAAAAAAAGCGAAAGACTGATAAAAATGGCAGAAGACTTCATCTTGAAGAAGCGAATGAACTACGTTGTGTTAATCCACAGGAAGGCTCGACGCCCATATATAAGGAGCTTTCAGTGATGTCCAATGACTCAATGGCTGCGATCTTGATACCTGATGTTTACCGTAAGGCCTGCACTTACTATGGACCGGCAGGCGCAATGCGGCTCTGCCGCAGAGATCTAGGCACTGGCTCCACAATATGTTCAGATGTGGGAAAGCCACAAATGAGATCTAGACATTGTGGCCCTACAAAATATCCAGATAGGAGAAAGCCACAAATGAAATCATGCCCACCACTCAGGGCGCTTCGGTGATGCCGATGCCAATCTGGGGGCGATTTAGCTAAGTCTAGCCACATTTGGACCCGCTAGCGACTAAAGAAAATCCCTAGCGCAGGTACAATATTTAAAGCCCTCGGGTTAAGTGAGTTTAGGGAGGAAGGACCAGGGTATGCGGTGATGAATGCTATTGTGCAGGGCTGTCCTCACATCATCCCGAGCAACGTTACAAGGCCGCCTTCGAGCGGCAATGCCGCTGGGCTTCGGTTAACCGCAGATCTAGAATTGCCAGGTCATCCCTGTACGTTGCATCTCTAGAAACTCCGCAGTCAAAACTATATAAGGAGATCCTTCCATCAATCGCATTCTGCACGCTGCACACCTGGAGTATATAGAGGTGAGCTAGAGAGTACATATCATGTTGAAATATATTGAGACTTCTTTGCGCCGTAGATAGGCACCTTCTTCAAATTATTTGCTACTGGCGATTACTTTTCAAACTATCCATTCGCGTTTCAGCCGTTGATCTTCTTGGGCTTAATCACTTATTAATCACTTATTGCATCGCAGCACTTCCTTCATTAAGTCCAAGGCTAACACCCTTGTGCTTGAACTTGGGAGAATAGAGATATTTTGATGGCAGAACACACCCTCTACAGTATCACCTACCTACTATTAACTGTAACAGTCCCAAGGTCTGAAGTAAGGGCAGTCGATTGACTATTTGAGTAGCTATGTATCTGTATTACATGCAGCTACTACTCTATCATCTTTCTCTTGACCCATAAATCTACCCACACCAGTTCCGCTAGACTCTTGTTAGGGAGGTAATGATTGAGTCCTCGAAAGACGATCAGGAATAACAACCTCTTGAATAGATCGCTACTTATCGGCAGGTGAAAGCATATAGCTTGCCCACCCTCTGAGCACCGATCGGATCACATTCCTCCGGTCGTAGTTCTCCTTCAGATGGAGGACATCTAGGATACCTCATGCTGAGTGGGTGGTTTGAGCCAGGCTACCTGTCGCCCATGATGACAGCCGACAGTGGCGAGATTAGGCATGGAAGAGATTGATCATCGTTGCATGGCAGATTTATTCAAGTGCAAATAGCGAACTTACTGTCGCTGGTGAGCATCTTCAGTCCACAGGGGTTCTAGAGACTCTGCTTCAGGGTTGAGAAGCTACCAAAAGAGATCTTGGCCGATTCAGGCGGAGCGCGGCGACGGCTGAATTTATGGCAAAGGAGACAACACATGGCAACGGAGTGCCGAAGTCGTGATTTTAAAAACGGTCTTGTCATAGCGCGTATATTTTGCTTAGTCTCTGTCGACATTAGCGCCTCAATTCTGTGATGCATGCGGTACCTCGTGCGACGAGCGATGCGAAAGTGCTGACTTCTAGATAGACATGGACGTGGCAATACATAATACTCACCATGGTCTCAATGAATCACAACGAACTCCAATCCGATGAAGACGGCATATGCAGTAAGCATCCCACCTCCAATCCAATTCTGAAATCGTCCATTCAACCAGATCGTGCCAGTAAATGCTAGCGTCGACCCCCACAGCACTCCTAGCTCCGTGGAATTCACGTTACCACGTTCAAACCCTGCCGAGGTAGTCGTCATGATGACTCCAGAGCAGAGAGTGAGCAAGAAAATGTTACTTCCCGCCGTATTCGCGACTAGAATGCCAGCATGACCTCGGCGACCGCTCATCACTGCGATGAACTTTTCAGGTAGCGTCGTGGCTATTGCCAATACAACGACACCGAAAAGGACGTCTGAGATCCCCAGTTCATCGGTAATGGTGGTAGCGGCGTGGGAAAGTACGTAACCAGCAAGGCAGATCGCAAGGAAGCCTAGAACAAGAGAAGAAACATGGTAGCGCAAGCTGTGGAGGGTCCTGCGGCTTGGTGCAGAAGCATTCTGTGTGGCGTTGTTATCATCTTGTAAAGCCTGGTTCGATCGTAGGTTATCATCGCTGGGCATTGCTCCGTTTGGACTGAAATGATTTCCATCGGCGCGACGGCTGTCTGTTCCTGTTCTTTCAGCGAGAAGAGGTGTGCTCTCTTCTGCAATATCCTCATCGCTACTATTATCGTCGCTGCTATCGTCCGAGTCTTCTGGCGCAGTGAGAGTCCCTTGAGTGACAGCCCACGCCACGGAACCCATGTAGATAGCAAACAAAGAAATCAAGATTGGGCCACAAATTGACCACACCGTCCTCGCTGGGTAATAAGTAATAGGTATTACCAATGTTGTCAAGAGAAGTAACATGAGCGAATAGATGCGCGAGCTGCGGTCGAATTGGATAGGCGTGTCATTGCCATGGAACAGGAGGCCGAGGGCAAAGGCGCCCAAGATGTTGGAGATTGCAGAACCAACAACGTTGCCGATAGCAAGAGACGCGCGATGATGTGCAAGAGCTGCAACGACGACGGCAAGCTGCACCGTGAAGCCGATTAGTAAATCATTCTCCAAAAATGTGTAAGGATAGCGTGGTTGCGATGCGAGCTTACCTCTTCCCATTCTCCACCAGCAGTAATAAGTCCAACTATGGTTTCAGGAATTCCAGTGCGGCGTGCGACGATTGCAGCATGGTCGATGAATTTATCGGCCCCGTATTCGAGTAAAAAGAGCGTGCTAATGAAAACCGCAATGTTGTAAAAGACGATATCGAGATTGGGCATTGCTGCTTCATGTAGATCAAGACTGCAACATGCCAGGAAGAGTAGACATTTGATAGTGCGGAGCAAGACGACCCAGTCTCATGGTTCTCTCTTACGTCATTCAGCTGCACTTGTGCAACTAAGCCATTTCAGGTCGTGTTTTGGTGCATCAAAGGGTTCGGTCCCACGCTTGGAGAAAAGTTAAAAACCTAAATTTTTGTATAGTCAGATACTAAATACGTCGGACGCCAATATTAATCGCAGACGAAGCAACTGGTACACTATATCCTCTACATTCTAATTAAATGGCTCCAAAGCACCTCCACCACTTATCTTCACCGGCTTGGCCTCTTTCACTAAGCTCTTCTGTTCCTTCAAACTGGCTGCATCGACCCAATTCCCATGCACTTGCGCCTTGACATGAATCGGAAGCTGCACAATCGCCACGGGCTTTTCAAACTCGCGCGTATCAATCACCACAATGTCGTTCCTGTTCGTCTCTCTCCTCTCTACCATTGCAACGATCCATCCATCTCCCTCTGGCGCGTCGTCCGAGCGCGGGATAAAAGCAGGTTCTTGTACTAGCGATCCATCGCCCGCATAGAAGAAACGGGTCTGGCCTGTTTGCGTGTCTTGCATCGCGAGCGCATTGAGACCGTGGAAGACATTCTTGCCCCCGTCCGAGCTGTTGGGCATAAAAGCGTCGAGGAAGATGTATCTGTATGGCTTGGTAAGGAATCGCTCATCGATGCGCGGAAATTCGCATGGCATATCCAGGATGATAGTAGGGTCAGGAACGCGGGTGTTGCTTGGGTTGTTGAGATCGAGCTCCCAGCGCACAAAGTCGACTTTTGTATCTGGCGCAGGCATCCTGCCGTCATCAGGAGGGAAAAACGGAAATGCGTTATCGTGGACGCGAGATGTCTCAATGTAGAGTTTGTTGTCCTCGCCTTCCCACGCTCCTGCAGTGTGCACAAGCATGCAATTCTCCCATGGATAAACCCGATACTCGCCTTCTTTCCAGCCAGGCGGAAGCTTGGTATTCTTTCTGCGTGGTACCACGATAAACGTTGCTGGCAGTTTGTAGTCCCAGGCCCAGTGATGGCCTCCACGCTTCATGCGTTCCACGTTTGCCTCGAACGGCCATAGCACAAGGATCAGCCAATTAGGGGTGATGGCGCAATCGTGAATTGCTGACACCCAAGGTGCCTCGATCCACTGCTCGTCCTTCTTTTTTCCGTCCTTATCCAGGGAATAGACGACAATGTCTTTCGTCGCAAGGCCTTTTGCTTCGTATCCAAAGACCACCATTTCGTCCGTGAACGGATCTATCTTTGGATGTGCGGTAAAGGTTTTGGACTTGACTTGGCCAAATGGGTCGTACACTCCTGTCTCGAGAGTATTAGGGTCTACGGAGTAAGGCAAACCCCCTTCCTTGAGTGCTAACAAATGACCCGCCCAGAGTACAAGATTCGTGTTCGCTGTAGAGTCGACAGCAGCCCGCACGCAAGGGTGGTGTGTGAAAGGGTTGCGATAGAGTCCGAACAGTGCCTTGTTTGCTCGGCGTTCCAGTAGGTACCGTTCGGTCTCAACGTACTTCAGTTTCATATCCACTCTTCCATCATGGAACCGAAAAGCCGATATATGTCCGTCGCCATCAAGAGGAACGTTGTTGGGATGGGGCGGAACAAACGGGTCCGTCATAACGCGATAAAAAGTGCCGTTAAGCTCTTTGGGAATTTCACCCAAGACAACCAAATCACCGACTTCACCCTCAAGACGGCAGGGCGCCCCTCCGCCAGCGAGATCGAGAGCTACAGGCCATTTTGAAGTCAACCCATGAAAGATGTCGTTAGTCTTTCGTTGTGGGGTTTCCTTGATTGTCATGCTAGGGGGCGCAGGTGGAGCGGCAGGTGGTTGCACATCTACGGCAGCCATGTTGGACGTTCACTGAGTTCTCTGATTTAGAAAGTTTACTCTTGCTTGCGCACCGCTATTCTAATGCTATCTAAATAACTTCGCACAAACTCTTTGCCAAAGTCAACTCGAACTGCCGATGTGGAGGACAGTGTTATGGGTGCCCCACCCCCGCATTAAGCCTTTGTGGTATGTGTTCGTGTAGGCCCGATAGTATGAGGTTATTGGGCACGATATGGCGAGTAAGATGAGGGGCTTTACAACTGAGGTACCACAAAAGCAGTCTAGACCAAGGGATGTAAGCCACCGCACATCAAATGGCTCGAAGAAGTCTTGGTCGCAATGCTTACATAGCTGCGGATGAAGGGAAGTAGCACAAGTTACACAACATACCAAGGACGATGAACAATAGGTACCCCACACAACTAGGATGCTCGGGCTCGTCAAGACAAAAGCCACGGATGTGATGATGATTCCTATACCAATTTGGAATGTTGTGCACTTACTCTAGTCAGTTGTCTCAGATGGAGTCGGACGCATCCATCATCTCACCTAACTATGTGATTAGAGGAAGGCACGTAGAGCGCAACATCACAGATGGAGGACACAGCTCGGTGGGTTACCTAGGGGTAACTACGTGACGTTCATTCATGCGCCTCACGTCACTGGAAAACATTGAACTTATTATGTTCTATTGTCTATCGTCTATCTTCGTTTTCGTCTAAATTCGCGATAAAAACTACGCAATCTTAGGCCTTAGCCTTGGACCAGACCAAACCGCCAGCGTGGACACCAGTTCCCGGCTCGACGGTCTTGCAAGTAGTGAAACTTTGCCACAGGTCACCAAAGAAGTTGGTCTTTTGCTGGATGTAGCGTTCACCCAGAAGAGGGGCAATAGCCCAAGTCGCTTCTTCAGCGTGGTAGAAAGGAATGCGACTGTGGCTCGTTAGTGATTTTGAAGACAAGAATTCGGCATCTCCGAACATGTCGGCGTTGGGCAAACTTACGGGAACATGTGGTGGACAACGTGGTACTCGATGATACCGTGGAAGATGTGGCGGCCAATGAAGCCGAAGTCACGGTCGACAGTGGAGGCAGCGCCCTTGATAAAAGTCCAGTTGTCGGCCTCATAGTGAGGGGCCTCGGGGTGTGTGTGGTGAAGGTAGGTGATTGCGACTATGAACAGTTAGCTCTATGGTTTGGTAGCTCGAGAAGCGATATGCTTACCGATCCAGTGGTTCATCCAGAGATAAGGCAGACCGTATGCCAAAAGAACCGTCGAAGTTCCAACGCTCGAAGACCAGAAGTACAAGGCGGCAAATGTAAGAACAAGTCCCAGGTTGCTCAATGCAACAAAAGGAGCCTCGGATGGCGTGAAAACGTGGGAAGTAGGATCCAAATGGGTCTGCTTGTAGCGGGGTGAAGTCCATCGGTTGCCCTTGATCAGACTCTGCTTGCCGGCACCGGCATTCATGAGAATGTAGGCTGGCCAGCCCAGAACCTGGTGGAAGATGAGGGCAGCGACCGTAACAATGGGCGTATCAGCAGCTGAATGGTCCATGATTTTTTCCAGAATGGTTGGTTCGGTCTTCTTGGCATCGACGTCGGACTTGCGGTGGGGAACGAACACAGTGTCCTTGTCCATGTGGTTGTGGTATCGGTGGTGACGTGCGTGGCTGAATTTCCAGCTAAAGAAAGGAACCAACAACATGCTGTGCAGAAACCATCCAGTAACGGCATTGACGGTGAGGTTTTCGGAGAAAGAATCGTGGCCGCAGTCGTGGGCGAGAATCCAGAGACCAGTGAAGAAACATCCCTGCACGAAGCTGTACAGTCCCCAAAGGGGAACGGTGACGAACCATGGTGCGTCGAGTTGAGACAGGCAGACGGCGGAGTAGAAGAGAGTGCTCACGATGATCAGATCACGGACGACATAAGAGAAAGACCGAAGCATTGAACGCTCAAAGCATTTGGCAGGAATGGCATCTTTCAGGGTCTTGACGTCCGGGATCGGCCTAACGTCGGCCACAGCCGTGAGCCTAGTCTTGACAGGAGTTTCCTGGAGGCGAGACGTGGTCGTGATCATGGCTGAAAATGAAGGGAGTGGAAAGGAGGGTTCTTTCAGTCCGAGTGCGGGACATTGGTCTGGCTTTTGTACCGTACCGTGGCCAAGTCGAGCACGAAAAATTCTGCCCCTTGATACAATGTACTAGGCTAAGCTCAACGGGCCCGACATACGTTTCAACGTCGCGAGGGTAGCGATGCGTATCAGACACCGCCTTCGTGTCTATAGCGGTAACAGTGGGTCTGCAACCGAGATTTCAACGTCGGCGCACAGTCAGACCTAGCTGCCCAGGGGTGAAGACATTGCGGTGAGCCAGGCTTGAGACGCGGCAAGACTGCCGGACAATATACCAAGGAGATGAGAATGCAATGGTCCATTTCTCCTGCGTTGTCGAGCTGTACATGTCACTGTTTTGGAGGAAAAAGTGAGATATGGCATCATCGTGTCACCCTCGTCGACGCGTGAAAAAGGGTTCAGGGTCCAAAAGAAGAGCCGCAGGGTTAACCACATCAGGACGAGACAACACGAAGCCCCGTGGGCCTTGAAGATCTCTTACGGGGGCGTGTGGATTCCGTAGAGGCCTGGGCGCCGGTAGTGGGCCGCTTGTAGGTTTTGCCGCCGGAAGCCTGCTCTCCGCTCCACAAGTGCTGCTACAGCGGGACAAGAGGCGAAGGCGCCCGAGTGAAAGATGCGGATGAATACGATGGGAGCGGTGGAGCGATCGTGGTGTCGACCTGGCTGTCGGTTGCGGGACCGTTGAGGCTGGATGTCGAGCACGAGGCTCAGGGTCTTGTGCCGGTGGAAGTTGGGCCAGGCTTGGCGCCCTAGGGCATTTTCTTAGGGTCTGGCGCTGTGCCTCGCCTAGCTCGAGCCGCTGTTTCGGGAAAAGATGCGAGCCGCGGCCTGCACTCGACAACACCACCGCTAGCACGGCACAAGGCAAATCACAACCACTCATGACACTTGTCGGCAAGTCATGGCAGATCCTGTGGCTGGGGTGTGACACGGGCGACAGCTGCTTGCGTCGGGCATGGCAGCAAGCACCACGGCGCCCTGCGACGCGACGTTGCCTCAGGCCGTCAGATAACGACACCCTTAGTTCCTAAATTCCCCGACAACGCCATGGGTTGGCTGCCCATCTGCCGTGTGCTTGGCTGGACCGTTGTACATATCTATGGGAATATATGCAGCCATGTGGCTAGTAGCGCCTCTCGCTGTCACTGCGTATGCATGCAGCGAACAAGCACCGAAAACCATCCACCGCCTCTCGAACCAACCCCTGGCCCACCGGGCGCCAGACGGTTCGAGCGTTTTTGCCCTACCCTTACCTAAAAATCTGCATCAATGCGGTGCGGTCAGCGATTCTCGCGGTAGTCGGGTATGCTCATAGTTGTATATGTAGAAGGGGATGCGACCCTAGTGCTTATAGGTCGAATTGCCTAGTGAAGGGCAAGCCCTCTGCAGAAATGCTTGTTTACTTACCTACCATTAGGGCTTACACAGTAAGCGAGATCAACGTACTGACAGTAAGCGTACTACTACATCTACTTCTTTCAGCCAATTTCCTTTACTAGACTGTACTAATGGTATGTCCCCTTGTGAACTGAAGGTAGTCAGGTGGGATATGGCCATTTACAAAACCTCACCAGCACCAAGACTAACCACGTGGCCGCCCGATTCGGTCCCACATATCAACACGACGCCCTCTCTATCCAGCAAACCAGTCATGTTCGATACTTAATAGGCATGGAAGTGAACGCCTGCTATGTTTCTAGCAAATTTGACTACTACATGTATACCAAATGTTGCAACAGATGACCTTTTCCAACTGGAGTTCATGTTCACGCACCTGTGGTTGGATTCACAGGCCTACCCCACCCGCTCACATCGAGCATGTCGATTGTATCCCGTCTAGTACTGATCTTGCTTTTTTAGCGGGCTCCCATATGGTAACTTCTCAGAACTGCAGAAACACGAATGAAAAAAGCATTTACACAGCTTGCGAGGTCAGCCAATCGCGTCTGCAATCTCCATGGTTACTGCCCACACGTACCCAAATCCTCCCGAATGAAACGAGTTGATCAAAACACCCTGTTGCCGCCGTTTTGGCTATCACCAACGCGTCTCTCAGTCAGCGGGCAAGTTGCCAAGGTCACTAAAGGGTATCTCTCGGCGGCACCATGACCATCAAAAGCGAGGAATATTTCCTTCCCGGCAAAACCAGGTTCTAGCTAGAATATCCACAATCTCCTCCCAGCAAACAGGTATCGATAGGGCTGTTGGGCATGTCTGATGATAGTACCGATTGCTCGGTGAGAAGACTGAGCATGACCGTGGCCGATCTATAGCCATTAGGCGCACAGCTGGAGCCGGTTTGCGACGCGTTAACATCAGTATCCTAGAAAGACGATGACTGGACTGAGATTACTAAAGACCACCTCTGCAGTATACAGCGATGAAGATAAAGCTTATCGGCCTTGAGACATCCTGACCCTTGAACATTTTGTTGATATTCGATAGATCCGGAGACCTCGAAGTCTGCAAGTCGAACGACATGTACCTCGAGACCCGACATGCAACGCAGTCACATGGCGACTGGCGACTGGCGACTGGTCAGCGCATTGCAGGGCTTCGAGACTTACTACTCTTTCGATCCTGGCATCCTGATTCCAGTTACTTGCGATATTAGCCTCATTGCCCTACGATATATTTCGAGCGTGCTTGTTTTCTCTCCCAGGCCGTAACAGCCCTATACGCAATTTTGAAGCCGCCCACGACGATGCCATCACTTTACATCGCCACGACTATACTAATCATGCAGGCGTTCCTACGGAAATTTGAAATCAAGATTGGCCAGCGCTATGAAAATTGTGCGGGGTAATGTGGAGTCTAGCTCTTCCCCGGATGAGTTCGAGCTATCGTAGATGTGTCACCTGTCCGGTTGACGTGCGAAGTTCGGTGTTGAACGCGCCTTTGTCTCACAAGCTTCAAGAATCGCCGCATTGACAACAAAACAAGTCAAGGAAGCATTCACCATGGCTCAAGTACGCAACCATCCATTACAGAGTCGTTGCACATCGATCACATTAATTCATTCTGGCAGCCTTGGATTTGACCTGAAATAGCCGTCAGTGCTTCGCTAAGGGATAGGTAGAGGAGGCGAGAAGGACCTCATTGGTGGAATTCCCATGTATACAACCAATCCTTCAGCGCTCGCCTTCCATCATCATATCGTGGGCGTATTGGGCTTGAAAATATATGAACTGAGGTACAGGCGCTGGAAGATCTAGCCATGAATTATTGCAATGAAGCTCTCCAATATTTACATAGCAGCAGCAGGTCTTGCTGGTCTTGCCAGTGCAGCAGCGCCCACTGTTCATTCAGATGCCGGCATATACCAGGGACGCCACTTACCCGAATTCGACCAGGACCTCTTCTTAGGCATCAAGTATGCGCCCAAGCCCATACGCTTCGCTCCGGCCAAACTCATGCCCAATGCGCCTCGAACGGTATACAATGCTACGCAATATGGGCTCGACTGCCAGGGATACGGATCGGATACGAACGCACTGGTATCTCTCAATTGGACCCGGTTAGGCGAGGACTGCTTGCATCTCAACATCGTCAAACCGAGGACAAAAGAAACCAAACTTCCAATTCTACTATGGATCTATGGCGGCGGTTGGACGCAGGGCGCTACAAGCGACCCACGGTAGGTTACTCACGCGGGGTCAAAGGATCCATATGCTGATTTAACTCAGTTACAATATGAGTTATGTAGTTGAACAGTCGGTGCTCAACAAGAAGCCTATCATTGGCATCTCGATCAACTATCGCATGGCGGCATTTGGCTTGTTGTACAGCAAAGAAGTTAAAGCGGCCAGTGCTGAGAATCTCGCCCTTCGTGATCAGCGCCTGGCAATGCAGTGGGTCAACAAACATATTTCGTCCTTTGGGGGTGACCCTTCCAAAGTAACTATCTGGGGAGAGTCGGCAGGTGCATATTCTGTTGGTGATCACATTGCAGCCTATAACGGTGACAATGGCGGGCTCTTCCGTGCCGCCATACTCGAAAGTGGTAGCGCTGTCGGTCCGCCGCTGAATGGAACGGATTGGTACCAGCACATGTACGACAACTTGACAGAGACGGTAGGATGTTCAGGCGCAAAGGACACACTCCAATGCCTTCGCGATGTACCGTTTGAGACGATTGCACCGCATGGCTATCGCGGTCGAGAATGGTTTCACGTAATCGATGGCAGCTTCATTCCTAGATCTGGGCAACAATCTTTGAAACAAGGAAAGTTTGCCAAGATCCCGATCATCCTTGGTACCAATACCGATGAAGGCTTTGGCGTCAATGGTGTCAACAGCGATGCAGACGCTATTCGTGAGCTCACACATTCCAAGCGCTGGAATGTAAATGAGAGCGTCGCCGAGACACTGTTGAAGCTTTACCCAAATGATCCTGCGCTCGGTCAGCCATATGGATGGGGTAACCGCACCTGGCCGGAATATGGGTTGCAGTATAAGCGCTATCAGAGCATCGCGACGGACTTGACCATGTACGCCCCGAGAAGGCTGTTGGCTCGAAGCATGAGCGAGCATGTCGACCACGTATACTCGTACCGCTGGGACGCACCCAAGTTCAACAACACGCCCGACTTCATTGGAGTCAATCACTTCTCCGAGGCAAGTGTCCTTCCTCTTCGTAAGCATAGAAATTTTGCAGGACTGACGTGCCACATGGATAGATACCCTTTGTGTTCGGCAACCCAGAACAGCAAATAACACCGCTAGGAAATAGCACCGAGAACCTTGCGCTCTCGAAGCTCGTCATGCGCATGTGGACGGCTTTCGCGTATGATCTTAATCCCAATGGTCATGGAGGTGTGAATCCCTCATCTGTAAAATGCCGCCGAAGCTTGCTGATACGGATCGTAGTTCCCAACACACCCGAATGGCCTAGTTATGCAGATGAGGCTAATAATTTTGTGTTTCGCAAAGACCAGTGCTACATTGAAGGGGATAGTGACCGAGAACAGGGCGTTGCGTACATAAACAGCCTGGTACGGTGATTGTTCTTGGGAATTTACAAAACTCTGGCGCTTTGTATATAGGGTTATCGAATATTAGGTCAGATTCTATCATGAAATACGGATAGATAATCCCGTAACGATAGTGGAGTAGGGGAGATGATGACAGCGTGTGATCGGCGGCCGTTACGAACAACCTAAAGTCTGGTGTGCGAAGACCTGGGTCTGCTCAGCCAAGCTGGCAGGGAATTACCTACGGTTTTGGTATTGATAGCTGAACCTATATCGCCATTGCAAGGCTCTTCCACCGCAGTCTAGAAACCCAAGCAGCCTTGTGGGTGGCTAACCGGAAACGTGCACCGATCGCCAAGAAGCAGAGACCAAGTCGGCTTATCGATAGTGCTTACCTTGGACGTAATGCGCGTCGACGTCCACGTTGCATTAGCATGGGTGATTGCGTTTCAAAAACGTGTGCTTGACATGCTAACTGATTGACGTGCCTGTTGTGCTTCACAGACTCTCAACCAACGGTTTCGCTTTCTCACTTGCCCTACTTCCTAGATACCCACCTGGCCTCCACCATGTCCACACGCGGGCAGTTCAACACCAAGAACCCCACCATCAAGCGCATACGTACGTTGGTATCATGCTCTAGACAGTCGCCTGAATAGCTAACACTTTGTAGTAAAAGAAGCGTCCGAGTTATCCTTATCTCCCTCTCCAGACTACCATGCCGAGCCGCTGGAAACCAACCTCTTCGAATGGCACTTCACAATCTGCGGCCCGCCAGAGCCATCGCCGTACGCCGGCGGCATATATCACGGTCGCATAATCCTCCCCTCTTCGTACCCGTTGCGCCCACCGTCATTCCGTTTCCTGACTCCCACCGGCCGCTTCGAAGTGAATCGCGAGATCTGCCTTAGTATATCAGGGCACCACGAGGAGACATGGCAGCCCGCGTGGGGCGTCCGCACAGCGCTTGTCGCGATAAGGAGTTTCATGGACACAGATGCAAAAGGCCAGCTTGGCGGCATCGAGTGCAGCAAGGAAGCCCGGGAGCGCATGGCCAGGGAGAGTGGCGCGTGGAAATGCGCCGGGTGCGGTAAGAGTAATGCGGAGATTATGCAAGAGAGAGCCGAACTTGTCAAGGAGATTGAAGAGAAGGAGGGGAAGAGGAAAGAAGAGGAGGTGCCGGAAGAGCTGAGGCTTGCGTACCGGGACGAGCTGAGTAAGGGAGGAGGCGATGAAAGTAAAGTGGATAAAGGCAAAGGACGTGCGGTGGAAGCTGCCGGCGAGACATCAACGGCTATGAAAGAAACCCCTGCTTCTTCACCAAATACTGGTACAAGTAGCATGGCGGCTTCAAGTACGAGTTCGGCGCAGCGGACACAAAGTGTACCTGTACCCAGACCCACAAGGACCACTTCAGCACCACCACTGCAGCAAGTCGCGCAAAGCAGTCCCGACCTTGCTTGGCTCGACACTTGTATTTATGGTGTCTTGGCTGCGCTCTTGTTCATGGTAGTTAAGAAGTTTCTCTGAGCGATTTCATGTTCACATTGTCATTATTTTGGATAGCGACGGAGTTCTGGTTCGGTCACTCAACTTGCTCATTCCTTACGTCACAGAGATCTTGTTTGTAAGGCGTTTTGCTTTCAAATCATATAAACAGTATACATTCGATAGGTGCAGCTCTACTTGTCGCTCCTACTGCGGACCAGTAGGTGCCGACACTATGTAGCCAAAGTAAAGAGATCAGGCATTCCAAGCCGATCAAGGCTGTCTAGTACCAAGCCTTCTTCTTCAAAATGAGTAGCATACGAATTCTCAAGGCTGGGCCGTACTGGTGCAGCCCACCTGTTTGGGTATAGCGCCTTGTCGCAGCCTTGTGTCTTCGAGGCAACTGCTTCTTACGAAAACCGCCGACTCTCTTTCTGCTTGTATCTTGCATTCTCTTCCTGAAGTCCTATCGACCGTGACACACATATTGAGTTTCCATGGCTTACCCCAACACGTTTCATTCTGCGTTGTATGTGCGACTAGGAAGTCGTATCACAGCTTTCTCCCACAGAAAAAGGGCAATGGCCCTTTTACGACTACTTCCAATCATCTCGCGACTAAAACGCCACTTTTCACACAGCCCCTACGCTCTCGCTTTCCTGACAGCATCGCTTAAAGCAGCGAGGTGATTCATGAGCAATGGATAAGTTATACTGCTGACCTCGTGCTCGACTCACACCAAAACCTCGCTTTCTCCGCTGCTCAACCGCCTTCAGCCTTCCCGCTGCTTTATCATTGCCAACGCATCAACACACACCACCTACCTCATCTCCACGCTTTTGGCTAGATTATCTGCAGCTTCATTCCGCCTTGCCAATCATGGAAGACTTCCAAGGCTTCGGGTGAGCCTTTTTTTTTTTACAACTTGCTAACAAAAAGGGTGGCCGTAGAAGTGAGCTCACCTCTGACCTCCTTGCTGCATTCGATTGGCCTGCCCAGGAGCCGATAGATGTTCCTGAATTCTTGCTCTTTGCCTCTGATCTACCCAACACATCAACGCATTTTCACCACCATGATGCCTATGGTATACTCCCCGCTGAGCACCTGACACAAGGGGGTCAGACTTACGGCCATGACAATGCGATGCACGTACCTGAGAGTCAGGGTCTTCCTGTTGGTCATCTGACACTAGAGACTCAGACTTTCGGTTATGACACCGCAATGCACATCACCAAGAATCAGGATCTGCTTTTCCCTGAGAACCACGACGTGCCCGGATGGAATTCCAATCCTACAGCTATGGTTCCTTACAGTGCGGGATCCTCTGAAAAGTATTCACTTCTATCTCTCCCTTTGGATCTAAGTTTATTCTAAAATCAAATAGGTTTTCCCAAAAATCAGCAAGAGAGTATTCTTCTTGCACAAATGGAGATGTGAACACTTCTTCACTAGATCCACCCGCCTATGGCGAACAGAAAACGTCTCCGCTGCGAATGTGTGGAATAGGCAATTGCGCATTTCGGTACGCGTCACCAGAGGAATATACACATCACCGACGTGAAATGCACAAGGGTGAATACACGTGCCACCAATGTACAAAGACGGTCAGGGGAGTAGAAGGATTAAAGTGGCATGCTTCGTACACAGGCCATTTATCTTTCATCTGCAAGTATGAGAATTGCGACAAGAAGTTCTCCCGTTTGGATTCGTACAGGCGACACGAGAGGAAGCACCGAGACGATGCCAAACGCTTTCCTTGCAAATACTGTAGGAAGTATAGGGGAACCAACGGTTTCAAGCGCAAAGACCATCTCACGCAGCACATCCGGAATTATCATCATATCGATGATAACCGCCAGTCTTATCCCTACAGACGGTGCCGTATAGAGGGTTGCTCACAACACCGGGCATCCTCAGAGAACATTGGGAAGCAGCAGGCATCGTTGACTCCGGCAGAATACATCAAACATATGCGCAGCATCCATGACGAGTCTGACTTCCCATGCCCCCAACCTGGCTGCGACCGCGTCAATGGCAAGGGTTACTTCCGCGAAGCTGATCTCCGCACCCATCTCCGCAAGGTTCACGGCACCGACGGTAGCTTAGAAGGCGATCGTGACTGGAGTTAAACCTGAGAGTTGTTCCGATCAAACAACGACTCTTTCTCGAGATAGAAAGCCACTCTCCTTTCTCTCATTTCGTTCCCTCTATGTCAGCAAACTCAAAATCATGGAAAGAAAAAAAAAACGTCAAAAACTGGAAGCCACCGTACGCGCCCCGTCTTCCTAGAAAAGAAAGAGAAAAAAACATCAAAACCACAAACCAAGATAGTAACGACAATCGCAACGAGTCTCTCGCATTTCCTTCCAAGTCAGGGTAGCACATCATGTATGGCAGTCAGCTATGTATCTCGTTTTTTTTATACTTTTTCCTTATATAGAAACAACCAACTATCGTCGCTCTTTTACAAAAAGATGGCCTTTTTTTTTCATACGTGCCGTGAAAATCATTGAAATGTTAAGGGCTTAACTAGATCTAAGACTAAGCAAGCCCACACGCACTCTCGGCCGCTTTTTCTTTTTCAACGAAGAAAACGAAGGAGTCGTGAATCAATTGTCACATCCAAGAAAACGCAGTGTTTATGAGGATACATTGAGATTATGCACGTTATCAAGCTTTCCTGTTCTCATAAAAACTCCTATTATCCCAAGGCCACGTACAGATAGTTCTAAAAGCATGTTCGCGACACCCATGAATGCGGCTACTACATGTGTACAATGCTTGATGATAATAACAATAACAATAAAAAAAAGAGAAAA
The DNA here is from genome assembly GCA_022457065.1 of Curvularia sp. ZM96. NCBI lineage: Eukaryota > Fungi > Ascomycota > Dothideomycetes > Pleosporales > Pleosporaceae > Curvularia > Curvularia sp. ZM96. Next base: position 4,201,883 of record JAJGBQ010000005.1, on the reverse strand, counting down.
GGGAAGAGGGTATCCTAACGTCGCAACCAATCCCATCATGTATGCTAGAAGTGTGAAGAAAGAGAGAAAAAAGAGCCAACACCAAGAATCTATCCTCCTTGAAAACGAGAAAAAAAAAGGAAATTGACAAGGGAAAGGGAGACGGCATGATTACTGCAGCCTAAAGACCACAAGGCAAGCCAAACAGCCGACGGCAAGAACCGTACCGGAGACTTCTGGTTTTCGAAGCCAGGATCTCAGCTGCAGCGTGGATTTGACCAAGCCAGTGCTGTTGTTGTGGCTGCTGTACTGGGCCCTGCGCATGACGTTGGGGTCGATGAGGCCTGATTTCTCTAGGGGTGAGACATTGGCTTGTTGGTGGGTAGTCGCATCAGCAGGTGCAGGTGCCGAGGTCACGTTCATGTTGGTGCCAATCATGTTGTCGAGCTCATCGACGAGCTCAGCGCAAAGGGCAAAAATGGACTTTGCCTCTTCGATGATGTCGACTCGTTCGTCGGGCGTGAAAAGGTCCTCAGCAGCAGCGAGGCGCAGCTTAAATTCAGCCTTGATATCTTCTCCGTCATGAGAGCCGGGAAAATGCCAAAAGGAGAGGCCTCGCTCTTGCAGGGGCAGCGCTCCATCTGCTTCTTTTTCGTCGCCAGTGCCGGGCCAGAAGCCTGGCGGGGCTCTGAGCAGACCTCCTCTTATCCACCTTCCACCAGAAAAGATGGCCATGTAGAAACACCATGCATAGCTGACCAATGTCCAGGGCTTCTCATTTACGCTCTTGCGGATATGGGTGCAGAATTGCGCGACTTTGTCTCCGGGATACTTGGCAAGCAGGACCTCGAGATCGGTGGGATGCAGACCCAGCAGGTGTTCCAGGTCCCGCTTTAAACGGCCGGAGCGTATCAGACCTCTGGGGCGTAGCGATTGCAGGAAGGAAGCGAGTTGTGGAGACGGAGGTGTTGGCGCACCGAGCGTTGATGTGAATAGCGAGGGCGAATCGTAGGGATTTACAAGGAGATAAGAGAGCAGTGGAGAAAAGGGCGAAGAAGCACCCTCGGGATCCATGGCCTGCTGGGCAGGCGGGGATTGTGGATTGGAGGGGGCATAGTCGCGCAGCAAGTCGGCCCACAGCGACTCAAAAGTCAGGAAGATGTGGGCAAAATGCAGGAGGCCTGTCGCGTAGAATGTGGGGTCGGCGGTATGGGGTGGCAGAGCAAGTGGGAGACGGGAAGTAATGAGGCGATTCAGATTTGTGTGGAGGGTGCTATACAGGCCAAAAATCAGCGAGCTGGTTGGCAAACACCCAGAATAGAGGAACTGGGTGGGAGAGGGAAACGGTACCGTGTTGCGGCATTGATTTCACCCGACAGCGAGAGCGGCAACCTAGGAGCGTCATGCGGCGGCCCCTCTTCGCGCAGGCGGTATTCCTGCTTCTCTAACATGCTTGGTCGAAGGAGAGGGGGAAAATCTCGGGACAGCGAGTATTGCGGCTCAAAGATAGGCAAGGCTTGGAGGAAGTGGGAGTCGAGTAGTCTAGGTAGGTGGATGTTTCTAGGCCCGGCGGTCGAAAGGGCCGGAAACAGGACGAAGGCGGGTCCTTAAAGCCAATGAAGAGGTGCGGCACGCGCTCAAGGCACGAGGCGAGGGCAGCAGGAAAGGCGAAAAGCACGTGGAGCTACTGTGCTCTTGCTACTGCTCTCACGCGCGCCGCATGCTGTGGGTACCGGCGATGCAGACTGACTGCGGGTTCGGGTTGGAGCGACAGCGATGGCGAGTTCGAGGCTCGTAGTGGCGTTGGCATGATGCAATCGAAGCGGCCAGGCGCATGGCCGTTGAGCAGGGATCATCGACTAGGACGAAGCCTTGATCTGTGGCGTCGCGGGAGTCTGCAGAGA